>JANHFX010000378.1:0-83054 GCA_027560015.1 Chloroceryle amazona | reverse complement strand
GCTGCATTCCTTTGAAGGAAACTCATTTTATTTCCTTTTTCTTTTTTTTGACATAAAACAGGCACCAGAGCAGAGTGCCATTCTCCTGGGGAGGGCCAGTTGGAATGAATCCCTCCTGATGGAAGCCAACGGCAAACCAGGACTAGCACTGCATATGATACGCATAAGCTGTGGAGAAAACAAAGCAGCAGGCCCTTCAGTGCCAAATTCTGCCTTGGAGTTGTCTTTAAATCTTTTCTGGCAGAGGTATTGGTTACCTTTCTGAGGTGCATACCTTGGGGGTGTATCTTTATCTATGTCAGGTTGTAAAAGCATAGACGATCAGTTCTTTCAATCTCACCTAACCTTGCTACCCAAAGATTACTTTACCTTCTGTATTAAACCTTAATGACTTTGTAGGACCTCTCCTGCAGCACAAGCACGTGCCATGCATAGGTTTAAGGCAGGTTACTGTAGTCTTTATGCCAAACTTTTAAGCGTGGTGGTTAAATTTTGTATACTGAAGCCTGTGACAGTCATGGACAGATAAATTGATCATGAATAGCTTTACAAACCGGTACAGCAAATAGGATGTGTTGCACCAGTCCATCCTGGGCTGCTGGTTGTCCTGAATACCAACCGGGCTTGGTGAGGAACAGGAAAAACCATGCTTCATTTCCCATTAATGTAGAACTTAACCACGCAGAACAGAACACTTGAAGCTTCTAGTCACAGAAGTTTCTGTAAGCTAATTGCTGTTAGTAACAGAAGGTAGAAGTTTGATCTGCTTTTGTGTCTGTCTTGCAAATATATCCATGTAAACTTGTTTTGGTGAGATGTGTGTTTGTATGATTTCAGTTATAACTGAGTTTGAAGATTCCTGTTGTATTTGTATTAGTGACAGAAAGATGGCAAGTCTTTTAAGCTATTGATATTAGCCGAACTCAGAATGATAAAATCCATCAAAATGGTCAGCATGTCTAAATTGTGATCTGGAGAAGACCGTTCTTGTGACTCAGAAAATATTTGAACATTCCAAATACTATCTTTATTCTGTTCTTCATGAAAAACGTAACTAGTTCACTTTGTTGTGTGTGTTTGGGTTTTAATGTTTGGCTGAGGGTAGACTGAGGCTTCAGCTCCAGGAGCAGCGAAGGCAATTTAATAATTTCCTCAAAGAAACGCAGGTAAAGAGAGGATTTCCCCTCTACTTCCTTGCTCCCAGCTGTTTGTTTCGGACACCTCCTCTGGCTCCTCAGAGCCTTCTCCAAATTGCTTGCATTTACCAGCTCAGCTGAGAACTGCCCACTCCCTGGGAGGAAGCAGTAGTTAGTGTCCTGGCATCCAGGGAGCTGAGCTGGCCTGCAGAAGGCTCCAAGTGCTGGAGCTGGCACAGAGTGAGTGTGGGAAGTGGAGCAAAGGGTGCTAGCAGGGGTGGGCTGGGAGGTGGGCTTGCTCTGCTTTGTGAAACTGCGTAGTGCTGGCTGCTCACAAAACCAAGCTGTGGTGTGTTGAAGAGGCTGGATAGAAGTGTTTCAAGGTACTAGCTGGTGACCAGAGCAGTCCATTTTTCTGATTCAGAAGTGATTCTTTTTCTGTCCCACACACTTTTTTTTTTTCTTGTGATTCACACACCCCCTACCCCCCTCACACGGAAGACCACACAAATAATCAGTTCTCATTCAGTTTGTGGAATAGCTAAGCTTCAGCGGACTTGAGTGCTAACGTTGGAAGGACAAAATAGTGCAGAATATTGTCACTAGGCCAAAACTGGGACATTTACAGCCCTCTTAGTGAAGCTCCTTTTTGTCTGGCCAGAGACCTTGCTTGAAATCAGTCATCTTAACTGCTGATGGTCTTGATGGGAGAAAAAAACAAACCTGTATCCTACAAAGATCAAATGATAACTGTCTGCTGAGTTATGACTTCTGAGCTGCAACAGCGTTTAGTAGTATTTGCTGGTGAGAACTATCCTACTAGTTTTTTAGTTGTTCTACCCAAGATGGTAAAATAGCTTAAGAGCCATTCTGGCACTGTGAACAAGGAAGGAGTGTTCCAGAGCCTTTAGCCTGTATTTCTGCAGCCACATACTTCTGAAAGCCACTGGAGACCAGCCCTGCTCATGTGCTGATAGTTTTATTTCTTTAAGACTGCATCTGTTGATCAGCGCTGTTCTGCTGTTGTTGGGTGTTCCTTACATATAATACTATGTTTCTTTTCTTCAGAAAAATACCTTCTGAATTAATAGTAATGTGTGAAAATGTTCATCTTTTAGAATGTGCATTCTCTCTGTTCATGGGCATTAAAACTACTGGAAGAAAATGGTTTCATGAGTAATACTGTCTCTTCTAACTTAACTGCAGTAATGTCTTGAATCTTGTTATACTCTTCATTTTATTTAGAGCTGACTGTGCCAAAAATATAAAATAAATGACTTTTCCTTTTTGTTTTTGTTAGACATTAAGGCTAATCTATACCCCTACAGCAGTGCAGAGGAAAAATGTGGGAGCCTCAGGACCTGAAAAGTACACAGAGGAATTTATTAAGAAACAGATTGAAGAGTTCAACCTAGGAAAGAGACATTTAGCCAACATGATGGGAGAAGATCCAGAAACTTTTACCCAAGAGGATATTGATGTAAGTACAGTTGCTCTGTTGGAGAAGTAATTTACTGTTGAGTTTCAGATATTGAAAGCACTTTACTTCAGCGTGAGCCCCTCAGCTCTCTGTGAATTTTAATCATACTGTCAGAATAAGAAAGAATTCCACTATACATTGCAAACACTGCAACTGTGACTGTGAATAGAGATTCTACCCCTGCTACCCTGTAAGGTCAGACATCACAGTATACAGCTGTATACCATACCTTGGTAAAGCACAGTAGGTTGTTTTTTAAAAGTACTAATGGATAATCCCCTTGATCTGAATCTACAAGAGTCACTGTAAAGGTTTATGGAGCAGTTGGAAACGTTTACCCACAATTTGACCTGCTGTGCATATTTAGGTCAGGTTTTCTTGTGTGATATGGTGGTTACTGGTAATGCAAATTAGATTTTAGAGGATGTTTTACAACTGATGCTCTGATTTAACGTAGGGATTTTAATCTAGATGTGAATTTAAGATCCTGTCAGTAGCTCCAAATGGACTATTTTATTGCCATTTCCTCTGACAGCTGTCAGGTGGGTGTCCTCCTTTCTCCTTGTCATTTCGGCTCATGTGGAGATATGTTTTGATGCATGGACTTTTTAAATTTTATTTTATTTTTTAATGTCCTACCTGGTCTTCAATTCTGTGATCTCTGCCTTATTTAATCACCCATCAGAGGTAGGGAGGAGAAATGTCATTCGGTGCCATTCACTCTTAGGTGAAGCTGTGTGAAATCTCAGGGCTGTGGCTTTCTCTGCGCAGCAGTGGCACTATTACTACAGCCACGGCAGCAGAGTGGTACCAGCGGGGCCCTTGGGGTAGACGATGTAACGTGTTATGTGCCAAAAGAGAGGTGTGTGTGGCTGAGTTTTTTTCAGGGTGAGGAGATTGTTTGTTGCCTCTCTCAGTGGCAAAATTATCTCAGTGTAGATGTGTCCACGTAAAAGGTCTTGACAGGCTGCTTGTGCCAAGAAAGAACTACATTTGCAGGTGGTGACACAGACGGATTTTAAACCCGTTTGATGTGCTTCAAAACCAGGTCCTGAAAACTTCTCTTAAAATAGCAAAGTAGAGAAGGGACAGACAGATAATGGCCTGCCAAGAAAAGGCTGGAATGATACTTGAGTTTTTCAGAAAATCCATAAGGGAAGCTTGACTTCAAGTCACAGGTCTGTAGGAAATCAAGCTTTAGGAGTACAGAGCTATGCACTGATAACTGCGACTATGTCCATTCAGGATCAAATCTGCAGTCTGACTTCCTTCCTTCCTTGGTAGAGTCTGGGGGGGAGGCTTACAGACAACATTGCAAGAAATGGAGAATGACCATATCTAAGTAGTGGTGTCTTCTTTATCAATCCACAGCACTAGGATTGTTTGCACAAAATGAGTTAAGTTCCATCATTAATAAAAGTAGATCGAGTTTTTGGGAGTAAGCTTTTGCAAATGCAGCTCAAGTGACGAGTAGGGGACTGCTTTTGCAGACTTTGTGAAGAGAGGAAGAAGCAAAGCCAAAGGAGTAGTGTTTTTGTTTGCTGACACCAAATATCTGTGATACTCATTTGATTTCTTCATATTCCATCAGGTGTTGGAAAATGCTTAGACTGTGCAATAGTGTCTCCTATGCATAATTAAACTTCTGTTACAAAAATATAAAAGCTGCTTAAGTGCTGGCAGGGGAATTAGCAAGCTTTACATGTCGAACAGTAAGAACTCTTTGAGATGAGTGCTTATATACTTCCGTGTCATCTAGTGTTAATCAGTCTGTGCAGTGTATTTCAAAAGTAGACATCATAGGATTCCGTCCTTCGCTGGAGTTTTAGGTATGGTTTAATAAAAGCTAAACCTTGTGAAGTTTTAAACAGGAAAAGAAGTTAACTCACTTTGCTAATCCTTCTGGATGTTTTGGAAGCAGAATTGCCTCTTACCAATGCTTTTATTTAGGACTGAAAAGTTAAGCTGTGCTTTACAACTGTATTTCTGGAGGAGAAAAAAAAAAAATCCAGCAAATTGATATATAACTCTGCAGAAGTCTACCAATTGCTTTTTAATTGGTATTACAGACCTCACTCTGAAGCTAGGATGTTTTATTCTCCTATGTGTGAATATGTGCTATGAAGTTTTTCTAATTGATTTGCTTTGCCCATTCCATTTGATGTATCATTTTTCACAATATTTCATAATTTGTGCTCATTTCTAATGAACAGAGTCGTTAGGACAGGCATGTCTAAGTACAACTGACAGCTAACATTAGGTGCCAGATGCAGTTTATAAAGCTGTGTAGAACGGCAGAGAACAGTTTAAATAAATTAGCACCTGTACATTAGTCTCACTTGCCGGTAATTTCCAAGCGAATCAGTAGAGATGACATTTAGGTAAGTCATTGATCAAGTTAACAGCTGCATGCCCACTGCCCAGCTGGGATACCTAATTAATAGAGATTGCAGGCCTGACCTCGAGCTCTCCCCCGGCTCACGCTGTAATCCTTGCAGTTTGTCAGCTAACTGAAACTTCGGGTTGGAGTAAACAGCCCACCTTCGTTTTCCACTGTCAGTTCTGTGATATCCTGCTAAAAAGCCCTGAAATCTAAGTAAGATTAATACAAGAAAAGCATCTTAATCTTCATGACCTATTTATATGCCAGTATTTTTGTTACTCATTTTTATGCAGTCACTAAATGCTCTCCCAGATATGAGCTGCTCACAAAGCAATGCTCTTCTACCGTAAGAGTTAGTGAAACTCAAAAGCTACAGACCTGCGTTGATTCTCTCTTGTCTGCCTTATCACCTAAGAGATTGTTGTTGAGTGGATGAATAATTTGAATCTAAAATATACATTAATCTTCCCTAGCATATATATATTACTGCAAAAACACCGGTAACGCTGTTAACTATGAAGATGTTAAATGGGGAGAAACCTCATTCCTCATACGGTTTAACTGCTTTCAATGAATTAAGCCTCCTTTAATGAAAAATACGCTGTGTTCAGCCACTTTTAAAAGTGGCTCAGCGTAGCTGATTTCTAAATAACATTCAAATTTTAGCAATGAAAAGCATGAGAAATGGAGTGAATATTGGAATATGTGAAGCATTAGAAATATTATTCAGAACTAAATGCATTTCTGAACTTTCCATTGTCTGCAAGAAGAGTGTTGTCCAGCATTGTCCTTACAGGAAATACTGGATTTTACATTGTTTTTAAATAGTTGAAGCTGGAATTATTTTTTTCAGCTATTTTTTTCCTCCAGTGGAGCCAAACTCTGCATCAGTACATTTGTACTTATGTATCAAAGTCCATCTGAACTGATGACTGCTGCATTACATTTTTATTCTTTTTAATATTTTCAGTGTTTTGAAAATATTAAGATAGAAATAATGATTTTCAACATGTTTTTGGCTTTTTTTCCTGTGCACTCACTGGACAAAACATTAATTTTTGTATTGAAAGTGATCAGTTTGTATAAAAAGGTATTTTTTATATATATAATGTTAGCGGGTAGTGGTTTTTTTCCACACTGTGTGTTACTTTTATAACTATCTCTGCACATGATTTGAGGAATGAAAAGTAGTGAAATGTTTTGTGTTGAGCTGTAGATTCAACAAAAGAGTGGGACTTGGGCAAGATGAGTTTGTCCTACCAGACCTCTCCTACTTACGGTGGGTTATTTAAGTGCTGAGCTGTCTCAGTTGCCTTCCCTTATCCCAGTGTGACTCAGTCAATTCTCTTTGAATTGAAATACTGAATTCTTCATTTCTCAAGATGTTCAAAAACGAACAAACAAAAAAGAGTAACCCTTACTAACCCAGCTGAAATTGTTTGAGTCAGAGTTAGTCTCTTGATGCTTGAGAGTGTGAGCACAGTGCCGCTTGGCTTGTGGGTAGGTAGGAAGGGAAGGAGGATCAGGAGTCAGCATGTGCAGCACGCACAAGGAAGAGGGAAAATGAGGGCATGGCAGGTCTACTGAATTGGCACAACATGCCACGTGCAGTGCTGGAAAGATTATTTAATGAATTAGTTTGCATGTTTGAAGGACTGCCAGATACGCCTTTTTTTTTTTCCTAATAGGGATGGAAGCTTGTTCTCACTTTTCTACCTGGCTGGTGTTCAAACTTACAGCTGCAAGTGCAAGAATGTGGTCCTGTGAGCAGTATATTGAATTATCTGGTCTCTCAGCAAGTGATGATATAACCGGATTTCTTTTAGTTTGTTACAGGAATGTTAAGTTTACTAACGCAGTTTAAGAAATGTCTAACGTAAGTCATGTATTTACTACCAGATATTCACTACAAGGTGCTATTTACTGGTTTGGCTGTTTGCGGTCTGTGGTTTGTTGTGGGGGTTTTTGTTTGTGTGTTATTTTGTTTATTTCCCCTCATTTATGGATCAACAGAGGAGTTTAAAACCCAGCACTTTCAAATGCTGAAAGGAAGGACCTAAAAGTCTGTTTTAGTAACTCATAGCTGAAGCAGGCTGTACCCTTTATGTCTTTCGCCAGTAGTTTATGTAATTAGCTTTGGAAACACCATTGTGTTACTAGGGATTTTAATTGGGTTTTTGATGAAAATAATTATGGATATTTCTTTTTTAGAAAGTTGAATTTTATTTCCAAAGACAACGGCAACAGCATGATTGAACAAATAGCAGAGTGAAACAGCAGCCCAGAACCTGTGGAGGCTAGAGGGGAGTGAATGAATCTGGTAGAGCTGAGCTGACAGCCTGGGGAAGGTTGTTCTCGGTCATACTCCGCACGTTTCCTTTCTTATCTAGAGTTCAACTCAAAAAAAGGACTAGAAGAAGGATATGCTGAAAACCAGTCCTGGAATGGAAAACTGCTAATCTAAAATCTAGAAGGTTTCTTGGGAACTTTACTGCTGGCATTTAAACCGTGATTGTAATGTTTTCAGAGGGAAGTTCATCTGCTTTTTGTGTGTTTGGGAAAATGCAGAATGCCTACCTAATTCCCTACGGAATTCTGACTTGATGTGGAGATTTGTGAAACGAAACCTGTGTTCCGAATCTGATGACATTGTCAAAAGATTTCAGGAAAATATTTCATGGCTATTTATATGCTTGGAGAGACTAATTCTTATGTCATTGCTGAGCATGATCCACTGTTTTATTTTATCACTAGTATGGGAGTGTTGAGAATTATAATTTTCCCAAATACTCCTTTTCTACAAAACTGAGGTATTTGCATAGACAAAACCAGCTTCTGTAAATTAAGTTCCTGAGAGGCAGACTGACCTCCTTATGTAGTTGCTAAGTACAGTCTGAGCACACAATTTTTTAAAATTAAGAAGAAACTTCTGAATGAAGTTGAAGTGGGTACTCTTCCATCCCAGGGTGGTTGCTAACAGGATGTAAAGACAAATGTCCCATCCTTGATGACATGTCCATAGAAAGGGAGAAGGCAGGAAGACTCTCTCTTCCCATTTTGGAACAGCAACAAAGTGACCTTATCCAGTGAGCTGTTTGTTGTGTGGAGAGTTGAAAGCAGATGTTGGGATTTCTTAATTCAGGCTTTGTTTCTTCTTTATGATGGAATTCATGAGTGTACCTGCAAGCAACATAAAATAAACTTTCTAGAAGTAGGTGGTCTCAGATGACAGCCACTCTTCGTTATATATGTTAAATTGTCATATTTGGCGTTCCTTAAGGTGTCATAGTTACAGTAACTGTTTTGACTGAGATTCTGGAAATGCTTATGTAAAGACTATGTCTTGAGTACACACAGAGTCAGTCTCAGTATCCTGTAATAAATTCTTTTAGTATATTATATAATGTGTTTGTTTAACATCATTTGGCTCGCAGCAGATTTCTATTGTCATCATAATTAATCCCCAATTGTTCATAAATAGGTGTTCACCTACTGCGTGTATGCATAAAATGCCCATTGACTAACAAATGGGAATACAGTAGTCACTAAGAGAAACAAAATTACCATTTCATAAAATCAAGTTAAGCCTTTTGTTTGCTTCAGAATTCTCAAAATTTCTGTTCAGAATGCCAGTAGGGGATTAATGAAAGTAATAGGTTAGGTCTTCTTACACTCGATGCATATTAAATCACTTGAAGCACTGACGAACCGCTCCATGCCCATGGAAAAAATGATCAGTAAGTAATAGCCCTAAGGTAGCCTAACCAATAAAGAGCCCTTCTTCTTAAGAGAAGATTCTAAACCGTGATTTTATTGTAATTCTACTGTTCCATACTGTCTAATGGAAATAGAAATGAGACCACTACCAGAGGGATTTATGAGCCCATGTTATTGTACGAGCGCAAGATTTCTATCTTGCGCTCTGCTACCCACCATCTGAAGTTGGCCACACTTTGGCCAAACCCCTGCATCTGGGGGATTTTGATGGCTAGCTTTTCCTGGCTTGCATTTAAAAATGAATGGAAATAAACAGCTCTCATAAGTGCCTACTTTTTTTTTTTATTAAGTTGTTTTAGTTGCATGGAAGATGGAGACTAAGATGATGTTGAACAGAAATGCACGTTTGGCATAAGCTTGTGCAGTGCTTTGTCTTAGATTTCGCTAGAACGATTTGGAATATTGGCATTCCTCCTTCGTCTGACATGAGACTAGCTTTAATATTCACATAACTAGTGGATACCGGTTAAGTAAAAGCAAATGATGCACCTTGTACTTAGTGGAAACTGGTGAGTGGAGTGGAATGAGCGTGGAATGAATGCCATGCATTTTTCTAAACTGTTTTAGCAAACCCTCAGGTAACCAAGGAGAAGAAAGCTGGCATTTAAGAATCTTCTCTGAGCAATTAGTTCAAGTTCAGCAAGGATTGTAGTGATTCACAATTGTTTCCAGACTTGGTGATCAATAAAATGCTTGTTTTAGCCTATGTAAAATATCTTCTGCTGCCCCGAGAAATGTTGCTTTCAGACTTGAGAAAACTTTCTGTAGAAAGGAGGGTTCTAAATGTGTAAAACTTGTCCAGTTGCTTTAAATAAAATTTCCATGCTTGGTGTGTCAGTAGGCAAGTCACAGTCCTTGAAATTTTAGGGGGAAATCACTGTGTCTAAGGGTGGTCTTTGCTCTTGAGTAGTTCTGGTGAGTTATAATAAATGCATACAGTAAAAACTAAGGAGGAAGTTCACTTATTCTGACAGAGTACAGCGTTCAGGAGGAGATTTTATTTTCCTGAGGATTCTTGAGGAAACGATCTGCCTTTCTTTTCAGCCCAGCATATACGTAGCACTCTTTCTTACTGATGTGGTTGCCTGCTGTACAAATGCTGTGCTACTTTGCAAGAAAGTACCTCACAAAGATTTTGATGATGCTTGTGTGGAAAAATTTACATATATGATCTCTCTTTTTGTTTTCAGAGAGCCATTTCCTATCTCTTTCCTTCTGGTTTATTTGACAAACAAGCCCGGCCCATGATGAAGGTAGGATTTTCTGTTGCATTTCTGATTAACTGCAGCATGGCACTTTGAGTAACTTTTTCCTTTTGCTGATATTTGTTTGTTTATTTACAGCATCCTACTGAAATTTTTCCAGAGCAGAGGAGTAAGTGTTCGTACATATTTTTTTCCTTACTGTTTCTAAGTATTAGATTTTTTTTCATGTGTAGAATTGCTTATTTTCACAGCTGCACTTCTTTTCCCTGTGTTCCTAGTAACTGCTAAGACATGAGCAGTAGAAGCCTGACATGTTATTCTAGTCTTCGGGATAAAAACTAATGCTGGATTCTGCAATGCCAGTGGTCTTTTTAGACATCTTGTTAACTGACTATAGATGAATGTTTTTCATTTGCTGTTTAACAATCAACAGTAGGTAGGATGACGTTCAGAATCTGTTGAAGTCATGGGAAAACCTTTTGTTCAGTTCAGTAGCTTTTTGTCAGAGCTGTCTATCACAGCCATAAAATATTCATTAATACTATTTTAAACTAAAAGTTTTTCTGTTAAATTCATTGCTCTAAAATCTTAGAAGTTACAGCTTTGAAATTGCCAGTTGAGAGAATAGGGAGAGAGGAAACTCTTTCAATTATGTCTCAGTTTTGACCTGAAGGGCTTAACTCTGCTCTTAGGTCCATACTGTCTTTGGTCTCGCTCCTGAGGCGCCATATGAAGTCCCAGTTGTCAGTGATGTGCCTGTATGTCGTTCAGCTGGTCAGGGGGAACCTCACTGAAATAGCCAAATTAATTTGACATAGAATATTTCTGATATGTGAAAACCTGTCGTCCACTTTTGTCTCGGGTTTAGGATGAACTAGTAGCTTGGATGTGAAATTCTAAATTCACTGAGCTATCGAGTCCCAGATACATACTTCTGATTATAGTGAAACCTTATCATTTTCTGCTTTTGTCCTTCCTTTCCTTTCCTGGAATTAGTTGATACGTGATGTTTTGAGGGCTTTGTGTCTTTTAGAAAGCTGCCTAAATTATCTGAAGTTTTGGAATTTCAGCTTTCAAATAACATCATGCATTCTTTTCGAAGTTCACAGTATTGAGAAGAAAAAAGTAGAAAGCAAAAGGGTAGGTGAGAGTTAATCATGCAATTTGAAAATCCAAAGGCTATTTTATGGCAGAACTAAGCTACTGTTCTACATGCTTTCAGGACTAAAGAATTCGTTGAAAAGCTGTGTTCTGAGGAGTAAGAACTAATTAGTATAAATGTGTAACTTTGTGTTTACATCTGAGAAAAACACTTTGAATAAGTGTATCTTTTTAAGGCATCTTTGTCTTGGCTGCGTGTTACGTCTTTGATAACTGAGGTACAAACCCCTAAATTTACTGTTCAGGGAACACTCTGAAGTATGATTTCCACAGAAGAGCTTTCACAGCTGCCTCTGGAAATTCACACGTTCTGCTAGTAGGATCTGTAGGTAAAAGCCCCCTGCATTACTTATGTTTAGTAAATTCTGATGCTTTACATTCAGCTCCTGCCATATTATGTCTTCAGTGTTCCAATGCATTACATATCATGCTTATCAGACAGGTTCTTGGCATCTGATTTTTGTCTATAGCTTATAGATAGCTTCAGATGAACTTACTGGGTAAAGTGGCTGGGAAATTCACAACAGTTCAAACTGTAAAAAGCTCTCGGGTTTTTATTTTTGTCACTTAATTTGAAGAAGATCTTTGTCGTGTTCTGTTTGCTTGAGGGTTTATTTTTTCTTCCAAAACTGAAATGTATTTGTCCTTAAATGACTTACCTTTTTAATTAATAAAATATACTGGATGTGCTGAATTATATGGAACATGTTTTCTTGCTGAACTGATTATGTGAACTACAGCACAGGTCTTTGTATTTAAATACCACAAACACATGAACACGAACAAGTCCTAAAATCACTCAAGTTGTGCATACAGTTGTTACCTGCATAAGACAATTGTATGAATACTTAATTGAGTTCAGGTATATTATACTAATAAAAAATTTACTCTGGGCTTAAAACTGCTTTCCACAACTGTTAATCTTTCCCCTTTCACAATCATTACATGGCTTTGAATTGTCTCTTAATGTGTACTACTACTTTAATATCAATCATACCGTCCTTGAAAGCTTATTTAAGATGTATGCAAGACATTCCCTTGTCTTATTTAAACACAATTTAGAAATGTCACATTAAATACTTGGCTATAATTGCCGATGGAGTTTGTTTTTTAACAAGCTAGTCTAAATCATTGGGTTTCCAGACAGGTTGAACACCTGTATCTTTGTTATCTGGTATTTAAAAGGTAATAAGTATTGTGAGAGAAGTTTATAACTGAATTAAATACAAGTTTGTGGGGTTTTGTTTTAGTGAGTGTATATTGCTCTCTTGTCTAATCTTGCTTTTCATTAGAAATCCAGTGGGGAGAAGATGGCCGACCATTTAACTTTCTCTTTTATACTGGCAAGCAGTCCTATTATTCATTAATGCACGTAAGTACCTTGTAATCTGTGATAAATAATGTCAGCTCCCAGTCTAGTACTTGTTACTCTAGGGGTGTGTATCAGAAGCTCCTGAGTTGACTCCTGTTCTCACAGTAAGCCATAATATCACTGGAGGTAAATGCAACATGTATTTTTATGTCCCAGTATCCATCAGCAGGGGCATTGTTACTTCGCATTTAAGAGAACGGGTTACATAGTAGTTCTCGCTTTAAATTTGGGGTTACTTGCAATTTTGGCTGTGGACTGGGTTTGAACAACCTGAATGCGTTCTTGTTGGCTGTATCTGGCTAGCAGCATAAGGTTACTGGTGCAGGATGCATATACAACTAACCAGCTCTAGGAAAATACATTATACAGTAAAAAATAGTTCAGGGTTCACTGTGTGGTGGTGGTGTTTCTTTTCGGTGTTTTGGTTTTGTTTCTTTTCCCTTTGAAGAGCAAAGCTATAGGAAATGTTATTTGTGCTGAAACATAGTGTGAAGAAAATTCCCATTTCAACTGCTTAATTGATTTTTCTAAGACTGGTCCATTCATGCAAACATAAGGATTTTTCTGATGCTCACGGCTCCAGTTTGGCATCTCTTTACCCCTATGGAAAAAGCTGGATCTAACAGAATATCACTAGGCCCCAAGTCTTACCTTGGGTATGAGCAGGCATCAGCAGCACAAGCATTATCTGCCTCTTTAGAAGACTTTCTAGAAAGATGTGCATGTTTCTTACGTGTACTCGCAGAAGACAAAAGCATTAATAATGTGTGCAGAAATATTTAATTGGAGAATCGCCTCATTTTGCTGCTTCATCAGATGGTCTTACAAAATCAGTTCTATGGTTAGTAAGTTGTCAAAAATTTTATGTTAGCAAATGTAGTGCACAATTTTACTGAATGTAGTGTTTTTCTTGGAATTATCTGATATTTGTTTGCGTTCTGCGTACCCAAAGGGCAAAATCCCCACTTGTCAGGTACATTTATTTCTTTGGGAGAAAAAAAACCCCACCTCTCCCCTCTTTTTTTTTTTCTCTTTTTTTTTTTTTTTTTCTTTCCTTTTTGTTGTTGTTGACCTTGGGCAAATGAGCTTCTTGCCCTGGCAGAAATGAAATGAATGATAAATGTAGAGTGTGTCTTTGCTGAGTAATGGAGCTGCGGCATAGGCTTTCCACAGAGGTTTTCTCCTGCACAGCCTGAGGCAGCCCGAGGACCCCTGCTGTTCATTTAAATAGGTATGTCAAATCTGCCTCGAAACGCCGCTGGTTTGATCTGTGGTAATATTTGTGAAGGTTCCATATGGACTTGAGCCCCCTGCAGTGCTAAGAAATAATGTACAACGCTTCATGGTGCAGACGCAAATTTTCTCTGAAAAGGGATGCAGCGCTGCGCTTTAGCTGTCGGAGAGGATGATGGAGCTGACGCGCTAGGCCTGTCAACTTGTTACACGGATGGGTTGCACGCAGCGAGGCTGTGGAAAATCTGTGCCTTTTAACTTTTCTACTTAATCACGGTTGTAGCATTGCCTTTAGACTGTATGCTACATTAATTCTCTTCCTGCCTTCTGCCTTTCATCCCAAGTTTCACGGAAAAAAGTAAAGCATGCAGGTCTTGTAGAGGAGCCTTATCAAACAGCTGTCATCTGACAAGCCATTTGCATTTGTTTTGGCTGAAACAGAGCAACCCAAGGGCAAGATGTTTTGTTGCATTCCATCATAATGAAGAAATTACAAATTTTACAAGTTTATTTTTATCCCTTCCTAGCGGTTAGGAAGAGTATGCAAGCTTGACTTGGAAATCTCTTAACAGAATAGTGCACGTCTAACGGCGTAGCAACCGCCTTCGAACAAACGTGCTTGACAAATGCATTTTTCATCAGTGTAGGATACCTCTGTGTTCTTCCACCGTTTCTGAATATTCCCATTAAATTGGCTTCTCTAAACCTACATCCTTTACGGCAGCCAAATGAAAGCCAAAATCTGCGTGAGATTCTCAAGGTTGTTTTAACCTGATATTGGACTAACGTGTATTTAGGAAAACATTTTTTTTAAGTCTCAAAGCTAATAAATTTGGCTAGGGAAAAAAAAAGTTGAATGTTAATACAGTCTAGTGTAAGTAATCAGCCCCGTTTGAAGATGTCCTTTAAATTGATCCATTAAGTCTAATAAATGGGATAAACATGGTATTTCGCTTAACCTTGCATGCCATTAATTACTACACAGACCCATGTGGAGCTCTGATTTTTTTAATTGCTAGTAATATAACTGGTCACAGCATTATTTCTTTAGTTAATGCTAATAAATAATATTATCCACCTAATAAAAATAAGCAGTGTACAGTTGCTTGTATTATAACAGCCAATAGATATGTTGTTATGACTTGAATACTAAATGAATTTCTGTGAAGGATATTTGCTTTATACTCCACTGTTGTCTCTCTTCTACCTGTTGAATTAAAGTTTAGCTGTAGAGAAAATGGCAACTTATTTTTCTACTGATAAACAAAAAGGTGTTTGTTGCATAAAACAATGTTTCAGAGCCCTTTGATAGTATGTTTAGTCATCGTTGAACTTGAAAGTCTTTCAGAGTAATATCCGATTTTTGTAATGTGCAGAGGAAGAAATGGTCTCTTTGTACCATTCTGTCTGGCAAAATAGCAGTGTTGGGCAGCTGTGCTTCTCGTACTTCTGTAGAAGTATCAGAGATTGTAGACCAGTGGTAAATGCTCTAACCATAGAGCATTGTAACCCCTCAAAAACCAAACCCTAAAAACCCCCAAAGTATCCTCTGAAGTGAAAACCACGTAAGAAGCAAAGAAAAGTGCAAACTGTGATGTACAAGGTGGGTTCGGCAGCCTGTTTTACCATAAATGTTGATCCCTACCACCCCCATAAAAACTCTTCTAGGATTCCATTTGCTAATTTCTTCCCTGAAGTTGTGGGTTTGGTTTGTTGGATGTTTTTGGTTTGGTTTGGTTTGTTTTTTGGTGTGTTTTTTTTTATGCAGAGTAAAATAAGAATATTCTCTGGGGTGTGTTTTGTTACATCCTTGTAGAGATTGGAAAATTAATCTCTCTATTAGAAATTGAAGCCTTTCAGTATGTAGCCAATCGTGTAAAATCAGCTATTTTGGTTGTTTAGTAGCTGAGTTTACAAGGCACACAGATATGTACGGTCATGAATTGAAATATTGAATCCTGAAGTGATTACTAAAATCCTCACCTGCCAGCTTTGAAAAAGCAAGAGTGTCTTGAGAAACTTTCTTCATCCTCTGGGAAGTGGAGATTTGTCAGATAAATTATTGGGCATTACATGTGATTCCTGATTTTGCGAAGGTTCATCCACATACTTTACTTCACACGTGAGTGGTTCTTTTAGTCTGTTGACTTCATCTTTATACAGAGATTAAATACATTAATTTTTTCAATACTACGGACCAAGATTTTATTTCAGGAGAGAGAGAAGTCCACTTTCATAGCCAGAAGTATGCAGGAAATTATATTTAGAGTTTCTCTTATATTTGGGAGTATTTTAAAATACTCTTTAATAAGTCATTCGACTTCATTTCCTGCTTAAGGAGCTCTGTGTATGAATGGATGTGATTGCTGTAATTTAACCAGAACAGTTTAGAGAGATCATTTTAATTCTTAGAAGTGCACATTCTCAGAACTTAAACAGGCCGTGGAGTGTTGGTGTTCTTTGAGAATACCTGGGGAGGGTCTTGAGGAAAATCTTGGTGCTCTAGCTGTTGTAAAGCTTCCTTTGTTGTTGTAACAATAACTTTCTGTGGCTAAAAGCTAGTGGGTGGCAACCCATATCTCATTTAATTTGTGCTTATCAGCAGTTCCTGGGTATGATGAACAAAATCGTCACATCTTTCTTTAACTTGTGTCTTTTTACCTCAAAATACTTCAGTTGCTGCTTAGAAGCAGTTCTGCCAATAGCCAGTCTGTCCTAAGGTCACAGCTGCGAGTCCCTCCTGCTGCCCTTTTGGGAAGAACCATGATATCGTTGTGCTTCTGTTGAACTCCTGGTTCATCTGTTTATTGAAAGTGATTCCAATACATAAATGTATATGCCAGAATGTGCTGAAGATGATGGGTATTTCTGGGGACACAAATTGGAGGCTGCTTCTGCCAGGTAGGAAGGTGACATTTTGTGCCCTATGAAGGCAAGGGGTAAGCCGAGAAGCTAGCACTAAAGTGGAAAACCTCCTTATACATTTATAAGACCTAGTAATCCAGTATGTCCAAAATGTCATCTTCGGGGCTGGTTTGACTTCTTTCAAATGCAGAAACCCTTGGAGCTTGCAGAATCTCTAAGCCTGTTGCAGCTGAGCGCTCCACAGATAGCTGAGGGGCAGCCACAGCCTTCATTCCCCTTCTCTTCCCTCCTCTTACAGTCCAGAGCAGACGCTTCCATACGGATTCTTTTTCATATCTAACTACATTTCCCTAAAATTTGCTTCATGTCAGGCCACGCCTTGTGCCCTCAACTCAAACCATGTCTTTGCTTTTAATGTATAGTCAAGAATTTCTGCACCCAAATAGTAAGCGTCGAATGGAGCTGTTAAGATTATTGGTGTGATGTGACCTGAATCTTGCCCAGTGTGTTACCTTGGAGATACTTGAAAATATCATGACTTTTTCTAAGTGGAAAAATTTTCCTAGTTCCTGTCTGATAGTTATTGCTATCAGAAGTAAAGGGTTTCTCAAAGGCATAGACTGTAATATCTGTGTTCCCATGCTGTCTCAAAGAAAAGTGGACAATTTTCTACTTCAGGATTGTATGCTGTGGAGTTAGGCCAAAACCACCTTTGTTCCACTGTGCTGTTAAAAATGTCACCGGTGTCCTGCGCCAGAGACTTCAGTGAATTGTCCCTATCTAAATGGTTCGAGTGCAGCTCAGGTAACAATCTGTTCTTGGTTGATAGGCTCATGTGTTGCTATACTAGTGGATAAATCAGCTTGGACAGTAGGCACTTTTAACTAAGTAAGGTGTGGGGTTTTTGATTTGGTTTATTGCTG
This sequence comes from Chloroceryle amazona, assembly GCA_027560015.1. NCBI lineage: Eukaryota > Metazoa > Chordata > Aves > Coraciiformes > Cerylidae > Chloroceryle > Chloroceryle amazona. The sequence continues at coordinate 65,519 of JANHFX010000378.1, read as the reverse complement.
TTTGTTTGGTTTTAAATGTAAACTCTTGCAGAAATTTTATTGCATCCTGTTGCAAATCCCAGCATTTTGTTAAGAACTAATATTTCACTGGTTAATTCCTGACGATACAGAGCAGTCTCTCTTCTGCTGCTGATTTTTGTAAGTAATAGAAGAAAAAAAACAAAAACAAAAACAAAACAAAAACAAAAAAAAAAAAACACAAAACAAAAAAAAAACAAAAAAAAACAAAAAAAAAAAAAAAAAACAAAACAAAACCAAAACACCATTATTCCTTGTCCCCATTAATTCCTAACTGTAGTTCTTCTCTAGTATTTGCTAAAGCTCATTATATTAATAAGGTGTATGAAAGTGATTATAATGTGTTTTCTCTTTTTAATGGAAGTAAATTATTTGGCTTACAAGTATGGTTGTTGCAGTACAATAATCCTGTTTTATTTCAGTATCACTTATAGCTATTTCTCCAAATACCCCTACTTAACTTGTGATCTGAATTACTATTGTAATTCAGAGTATTTGTTATATTTTTAGAACGTCATAGTCTCTGAAAGTTTCTGAACTGAAAAAAACCCTGAAAATATTACAAGTGTGTTTCTTCTGTAAAATTTCAGTGGGATGTTTTGGGATATTTTTTCCTTTTATTTTTCTGAAGTGATAGATTTCAAACAGCATTGTTTCAAAATAATAGCATAGCTAAGAATTTAAAGGAAATTAAAAAAAAAATAAATTGACAATTCAGAGTAAATAAATCCGTAACATTTGAAAGAGGAGAAATTCTGATTGTGTTTGAGCTGTCCCTATAGACATGCCTGGATAAGAGGAAGTTCTGACTGATACAGACCACCACAAATGCTGACACGAAATGAACAAAAATTTAACCACAAAATTATTTACAATCTTAAACCTGGTCAGTATTTTGAGGAAGTCAAATTAAATGCGAATGTACTCGTGAAACTCTGGTGCAGTATGTTTTGGAGTGACATCTGTTCTACAAATGCAGTCGTCTTTCTGTATACAGCTGAGAATTATTTTATTTTATTTACAAGCATAGGTAAGATGGCAGCAAACACTGCTCAAGAAAAACAGCAGAATTCCAAACTAATAACTTTGAGCTGCATATGAAAGTACTACATATGCTGTCAAAATGTTTGGTTGGATTTAACTTGCTGGGTTTTTAATTATCAGAGCTCTGTTACTTTTCTGATCTCTGCCGTTTAAGTGTTTGGAGAAGAAAAGCATGTAAACATGTTTGAAACAACAACATTTAATATTGAATGGAAAAAGGCTTTTAAGTACTTTTTCTATATATATTGTAGGAAACATATGAAAAATTGCTGAATGTTCAGAGGTACCAAGATCAACTGACAGCTCAAGACCTTCCTCCTCAGAAGGAAAAAAAGTAAGCCTCCTAGAATGAATGGTGCTACTGGTTCTCTTAAAATGCTTCAGGATGTTGCTTTGGGCCTTCTTGCAGTTCCACACCCTGCTTACCTTTTCTTCCACACATCTTTCCCTATTCCTTGTCTACTATTTGTACAGTAATTTCAGGCTGACACGTCTTTCCTTCCTGGGGTATGTGTGCCTGAAGGGCTCGCTTCTCACTGCAAAAATGGGGAAACCCCATTCATTTTGCTTGCTTTTTTCTCTCCATCTGCTCTTTTCAATATTCTCTCCTATATAAAAGCTCTGAAGTGTGATTTGAAAATAAGTAGAGAATAGAGAGGATTCTTACATTTCTGTATATGAAGTTTTTAAAATTATTTTTTCCCTAAAGGTTTTTGAAAAAGGTGTGGTAAACTCTTCATAAGAAAACAAGGCCTTTGAAAATACCAAATAAATTACCTATCTGTTGGAAAAAACCCCAAGGCCTAAAGCTGAAATCTTGAATAGTCTTTCATTAATTACAGTTCTTGAATATTTTTGCTTACCAATATGTAACTTGAAGAGTATGAAAGTACTTAATCTCACTATTTTTCTTTTAATGGCTTCAAACAGGTAAACTGTCAGAAACTATGTGAATTTTAGAAAAAAATATTTGGTTGCATTAGTTTAAATATCACCATTATTAGTCATTTCATTTAGCTTCTCTGCTTTTTCTTCTTTAACAACCCTGGTAGGCTCTTCAGCTGGTTAGAAAAGATAGATAGTCTTTAAAAGAAACAGATTAAGCTAGAAAGTTTTCACTTTGGGCGTTTACTGCTTTTCGCTGTGGTTACTTTTTCACTGTCCAGGTTGGTTTTATCTTTGTTCTTGCTGTGTATTTTCTAGCCAGATTTATGTGCTGCTCCAGTTGCACATCGTGTCGGTTTGTCATTTCTTAATTTTGGCCATTTTTTATTGATGTTAGGAAGAGATTATTTCTGTTACTTATATAACAGAAGTTATTTCTTCAGAAGTGTTTCTTCATGATATAAATTTTGTCCTATGACCCTCAGAATGTTTTATCATAGATTCACGTTAGCTTCAGAGCATGCAGAAGAAGAAATTAATTTAGTTTCTTGATGTATGATGCTGAAAAATAACCTGACTCCTTACAGAGCTCAACCAGTGGATTTACTGATGTGAAAAATGACCTAAAGCTAGCCACAGCTAAATGATCTTTGTCTGTTAGGTTTGTAAAAGCTCAGAGAATTTAAAGGGTTTTTGAGAGTTCTTTTCCACACTGGGTATGGTTCTTCCTCTGAGATTAGGCTGGATAATTTATCTTTGAAGTGTAGGTAGAAGGTGGGTAGGAAGGGCTGGGGTGGGTTTGTTTGTTTGTTTTTCTCCAGAAATAATCTACTGTGGATGCATTCTGTAATATTAACTGTAGGGTTAGGACCAAATCTTGAACTACTTCTTAAGTTTATAGCTTTTTCATGTGTAAAAAAATCACTGACATCAGTGGAAGTAGCAGTGTGTAGTGTATACTCGAGTCTGTGGGAATTGGAAGTGTTTCAGAATTGCTGTTAAAATCAGCATTGTTCTAAATAAACGTTTCTCATGCCCTGACTCGGAAAAGCATTAAAATGCCTACTCAAGAAGAAGCACTACTTAAAATCACCTTCGGAGTGCTTTTCTGAATCACAGCTTCCTGAATGCTGCTAAAAACATTCACTAAGACTCTTTCTAAAGAAAACCTGAAAAGGTAAGAAACTAGTTACAGCTTTACCTTAAATTTCCCTGGTAATGTTGGCCTGTGTATTTATGGCGGCATTTCTGTTCAGCCAGTCACTTTGTACCATACATATTTATTTCCAGCATTGGATTTTCTTTGTGCTCGCATCTCCTTGTGAGGCTGTTTTCTTAGACACTCCTGCTCTCGCTGCCATCGGTGCAGTTTCTGTGCTGAGCAGGTCCAGATTCCACGGTAGGCAGAATCCAGTGTCTCATCGCCGCATTAGTTCTTCGACAACGCTCGCTGCTAGTGGAGTTGTTTTTTTTCTGTATTGATCAGAAAAGGAAAGACCAGAGGCAAAATGCTGTTACTTTAGAGTTTGATTTTAATGTTCTGCCTTTGATTTTGTTCTTTTGTGCTTGTGAACCAATTTTTCCCTTAGCAGCAGGCTTTTAAAACTAAGCCCTAAGTTGTGGGGGAGATCACTTGCTGTTACAGTACTGCTCTCGCTCAATCTCTGACTTCAATAATATGAATAATGCATATCTGATCCTCCTCATTTTCATATGCTTAATTCAGTATGTGAAGTTACCGTCGCTTTCAAAAGGCAGAGCTTTTAAAATCAACATAGGCCTTCTCCTGTTTACTACAGGAATGTGATCTGTATTCATGTGTAAGGGAAAATGTATTTCTGAATGAAGACTGCCTGTATGTGTGGTCCTTTGTGATGTAACTCTGATTGCATGGTTAATTAAAGGGAGAATATATATGATATTTTAAACAGAAACCTGGCTGGCAGCAGATGGCTGACTAAGATTGAATTGGAAGAAATGTTGTTAGAAAAACTGTCAGATGATGATGTAAGTAATTAATCTTTCAAATCTTAAGGAGGCTTGTGTCTTAAAAAGTACAGACTCTGGGTGCATTTTTGGATACTGAAACGGTAGAAACAGGTGCTCTTCAAAAGAGTTCCCTTCCTTTTCAGAAAGGCTGTGTATGGTCACAGCACTGCCACATTCATGTTGTCCTGAAAAGTGACCTGTGTTGCCTTTTTTTTGTTTTGTTTTTTAATGTAGCAAAGTACAGAACTATTAAGGGTTTTCCATCGTTACTAACATCATTTAGTTTTTCTTCTGGGAACTTTGTGAGCACTTGTTCCTTGCTGTCTAATTATGTAGTCAGGAATGGAGTGTAGTAACACTTTATAATACAAATAGTCATTTATTCTGGGTACAGATGAAAAAAATGACAGGGCTACAATCTCTGATGCTTATTGTGGAGAAAGGATAAATGTTCGAGATGGGAAATGCAACGGCTTTGTGCAGTAGTAAACCTGCACAGAATTTCTGATCAAAATCATAACGAAGGACCTGATAATGATAGCAAAATCACAGAGAAGGCTGATCAGAAATGAGGAGTCCTTTTTTTCCTAGTAGTTTCCTATAGAATCAAATATCAGAAACAAGGTAGGAAGCTAGATAGATCATGGTCCGATAGAGATATCTCGTGACGTATTCTCCCTGACAGCAATATGGTGGGGGAGAGGAGGGGTTTGCAGCTTTCTCGTTATCTGCAAACTGTATTGCTGGCTAGATAGAGAGTTCTCCTCTACATGTACCTCTGGGAGTGAGACAGTTGTACACTCTCTTCCCACTCAGAGCTTTTTTCTGTAGCTCCCTAAATTGCATTCAGTGTTCTAACAGCAGGTCCAGTCTATGCAGACAGCTTCAGTTTTCTTTTAAAAGTTTAAGCTTGAATCTGATTGTACCAGAGAATATAACACTCTTTGTCTGAGCATCCCAGGTATTTTCTCACCTAGAAAAAATGTTCTTCAATCTCTTCTGTCCTGTGGACAGCATCATTGCAACAATAGCATAGCAGCAGCAAATGTGCTCTTTCTCACTTCTGTCATCCAGACCCGTAATATGTGATGGCTTCCTTGTCTATGGGTGACGTGAGAAAGTCTCCAGCAATTGTGGTCCGTGAGAACGAGTTAGAAATCACTTGTAAATTCTCCCTCCTGATACACCCAGAAGACTTCCACTAGCTTACTCACAGTAGAAGCAGTTACGGCTCCAGTATTTTCAGCAGCTCCTGCATTTGGAAGGGCTGGGTTTGTTCCGTTCTAAACAGTGCCAGGAATGTGGCTCTAGTTGTACCACCAGACCGGTGTTGTTTGCTGCTGCTTTTTTGTGTACATTCTACATCTGTAAAAGCAGACTGCAGTGGAGTAAAAATCTTTTTTTTTTTTCCCTTCCCTTTGCACTCTGCAAAACTTTTGGAAGATATCTTCATCCGTAGTCTCGATAACTTTAGTGTGTTTGTATTGTATTTCTGCCCTTCAAAGGCTCTACCCACCCGCCTTGTGTGGTATCCCATCACTGGACAAAAGTCCCTCTCTAGCGACGTTGGGTCTAGGGGCTATCGCCAGGTTACAGGTATTAATTTTGTGCAGAAAGCTGTTACGAGAGAAATAAAAATCCTTTCAATAACAGCTTGTAAATAAAGAAAACTCGAACCATAAGGGTCTGATGTCTAGATGACAAATCCCTTTCAAATGAGAATATATCCGGTGACCAGCCGTCTTGTGCTGCTGCCAACAGCACTTCGGCACAGGACATCCCAGCCCTTAGCACAAATGGGTTAACTCAGTGCTGTTTGCTCTCTAATCGCAGGTTGAAGGTCTCTGGAGGGGGGTGTTAGGGGGAAGGAGAACCACACAGTAGCAAAGGATAATTTATTTCAAGAGGTTGCCCTTTAAGTCAAGTATCTCTTGAATTTTTAAATAGCTTGATTGTTGCGTTTTAAAGGAAATCATAAACATTAAAGTAACTCAGCTTGAACAGCCAAAGCTAGATAGATAGGTGTTTCCTGTATATATTATGAAATATAATCGTTTAAGAGGTTCGGTTTAGTGAAATAATTTTATTTCCAAGTCAATGAACATGCTGACTTACTGAAAATGAGGTGAAAATTGCTTCCTTTTGCCATTTTGATAAAACAATAATGAAAGAATGAAGCCCCTCTCGGTGTTTTCTTTTAAAAAGTGAGATGCACTTCATTCTAATACAGTGCTCCTGTATTACAAAAGAGTCCGTTACGCTCGGCATTTCAGTTTTCATTGTTGCCTGAAGAACTAAGTATCTTTAGTCACACAGCAAATGATGCATCGGCATGCTGTTCTTAAATCAGCGTGTAGGTGCAAAAGTGTCATCTTGTCAGAAAGCATCAATAAAGGTGAGGAGGAAAGATCAATTTGATAAAAATAGAAAAGTTTAGCAGATGCAATTACACTTGCAGCTTTTAATGAAATCTCGTTGCCTACAGTATTCAAGGTTTATTCAGCTCTTACAAAAGTTGATGATGTTGCCGTGTGGTGACATCGAGGAGAAGCACCTACAGAAGTTTTCCAGAGAAATTCCTGCACAGTTACAGAAGGTGGTTATTGAGCCCCTGAAGTACGATGAGCGAGGAGTGGCCTTCAGCACTGGTGAAGGTAATCATTTCAGGCTGCTTGGTGACGAGGCAGAGTGTTTCCTCTGTGTACTGTTTCTTCATAGTATACTCAACACCGAGTCGTTTCACTGCTCCATTTTATATGCTCATGTGTCTGTTGGACAGATAGTTGTTAATTATGCTATGGCATACTAAGTTACAAGATGGCCCGTTAATGAAGCGGTGGTTTTTGGCACAGAGTCTCTCAACTGTTAATTTTTATCGGTGTTTCCACAGAGTAGCACCTCTGTAGGGAGGACCTTGTTCTGCCACATGTTGTAGGATACAAAGGGACTTTGATTGCTGGCAAGAGCTGGCTGTTGAACAGAAAAGGGCAGGGGGACTGGGGGAGCACAAATGCCTACAGAGAATTCCATGGACATAAGTATTGTTGCTTAGCCTAAAAACATAACGCAGAGACCACTACGTAACCTTTATCGTGACTTCTGCAGGCAATCCAGCAAAGGAGAGTTTCTGAGATGCAAATAAATAGCAGGGCATCTGGAGCTTCACATACAGGCTAGGAAAAAGCAGAGAGGGGATTCCTAATTTTTCTAGTGAAGTGGACAAACCCACAGCTAGTGTTACGGTGCAGAGATCACAGGATCACACAGTGTTAGGGGTTGGAAGGGACCTGGAAAGATCATCTAGTCCACCCCCGCTCACAGTGTTCCTCAGGTGGGAATGGGTCATTGGTCCTGAGACAGAGGGGATGTTAGAGGAAAGCTGTGAAGGTCTCTGTGTCTCCTAAACACGGGCCGCTTCTGCTTTCGGTGGAAGGACACAGTGAAAGAGTGGTATGATTGATCCACGTGCCTGATTGATGCTTAGAAAAAATACCCTAGCAACAACAGGGCTAGGAAAGTCTGACGACTTCTGGACCAAAGTGTTTTTTTCATACACTGACATCACCAGGTCAAGAGAGTGTCCTGATCTGCTGAAGTTATGGGAGGTAGTTACCTCTACCTTCTCCCAACAGATTCTCTCCCTCCTCCCCTCTTAATAAACACTGCTTAAAATCTATTGAAAGGTAGTTGTTCATATTTTGTATTTATTCTCTTTTTTTTTTTCTTTTCCTCTAAAAAGAAACAGCTGGCACTGTATGAAAGTGTTGAGATTTGCTTAATTTCTTGGGCACTTGAAGTTCTGTAGAATGCTGCAGCCTCATAACAGATTGGTTTTCATTTCTTTAAGGTAGGAGAAAAACTGCGAGAGCTACTGCAGTAGTTTATGACAATGGGAGTGGAAAAATTACGGTGAATGGAATAGACATTTTACATTACTTCCCAGTGCTGCAGGACAGGTGAGAGGACTACAAAATGCTGTATTCCTACTGCACTTTAATTATCCCACCAAAAGCCGTGCCACAGAATTACATTTTGGTGCTATGTTGCACAGGGACGATGCCATGTTCTTGTTTCTGGATAACTATCTGTTTTATGAAGTTGGTTTTGCTTTTTCTCCTAGTTTTCAGGATGTAGTAGTATCAGAACAGATGGATAAGCTTTGCTCTGTGCTTCTTGTCTCTCCCTCTCTGAAGGGATGCAAAACCCAAAAGCACAGACCAGGTGTATAGTTAGGGCTTACTTTAAAAATAAATAATAGTCAATGTCCGAGTGTTTCGTGAGAGGTTTGCCCATTCTGTGCATATGTAATTACGCTGGCAGGCGGTAACGAGCTGAGGCACTTGCTGTAAAACTTCAGACTTTGGAGGATGTGCACAGTCTGATACAGAGAAGGCTGCTTGTAAGGCTGACATAAAAACTTTTCTATCTCTTCTGTGATTTTTATTTTGTGGTTTCTGAACTCGGCAATAGAGTCAAGAGATTGCTGAGTTTGACTGTCCAGAGCTGATGGATCGTGGCAGCTATAGGTGATTAGTGAAACAAAAGTAATTGTGAAACTGAATTTCAGATACTTGCCATTTGCAGTCTGAATATGCTCCCACCTACTAATTTCCCATTTTTTTATTTGGTACTGGTAGGAAATTAGAGAGGTGAATGCATTTCTGGATCTCTGCCTGAAAGTTAACTAAGTTTTGTGTATATTATAAGAAATATACTGTACCTATATAATTTTTATGATTTTATTTTTTATTTTTAGAGAGCAGTTGTTGTTCCCTTTCCAGTTTCTCAGCAGAGTTGGAAAACATGACATGGTTTGCACAGTCTCCGGTGGAGGAAGATCTTCCCAGGCTGGAGCAATACGTTTAGCCTCTGCAAAAGCCTTGAGGAGCTTTGTGACAGAAAAGGAGGTGGAGTTCATGAGGCAAGGTAGGAATTTAAATTATTTCAGTGTTTCTTCGTGTGTTTCTGGTAATTAATGGAATTAATACAAGGATCATTAAGGATGAGATAGTGCAATTTTGAGTAAATAATCCCAGTGAAACCTTGTATATTGTACAAAGGGGATCTGCACTTTTTATCACTTGTTTTCAGTTGTTTCCTAGCATCCTTTATGCACATTTTGGATGACTCCTTGAACATTTTTCCATTTGTTCATGACGTCCTTAGGTCTGTTAACCAGCTTACATTGTCTCTGCACAGGATCACAAAACATGACTGCACATTCACTCACAAAACTTGCGTCAGGCACTAGTGAGCTGTAAGGTACTAAGATTGTCTTTTGTTTCACTTGGCTAGTCACATCGTGTTCATGGTTAAAAAGGTTTTTCTCTTGAACTTAGACACTAGAGGGTTAGCTTTGCAGGTGCAGCAGTGAGCGTAAACATTGCATGCAGGAGCCAGACTGGAATTGCTGCTCTGCTCTCCTGCTTTCTTTAGAGTTTGCAACTTTCATAGGGTAAGATGGGACTCCTTTGGGTAACTGCAGTGTGTGATGCTTCTCAGTGACTGGCTGCCGTGTTGGTTCAGCAAGTACAGCGTTATGAACAGCGAGCTTTTAACGGTGTTCTTTCTGGCGTCGTCAGGAGAATACCCCCGTGTCTTACTGGCACAATAGCTACCGTTTTTTCCACTCTGTTGCCATCTGTGGAAGTAGAACTATCTTGATGCTGGTATCCTTGCAACAAGCTTCTTTGATGGCAGTTTTTCAGTACTGACAAGTATGAGTTGTTAGGAATATCTCTGTAAGGTGACACTGCAACGAGTTGCATATCTGTAACAAGATCAGTGTTACTCTCCTCGTGGTTTGGACATTGCCAAATACACTTTGGAAACACCCAGTGTACTGCAGAGCGGTGTGGTTTCCAGGATGGGGTGTGTGAACCCTGGTGTCGTGTCAGATGATTCATGGGGGTTCCTGAACATCTTAGGCTTTCAGCAGCATATATAATTTAGAAATTAATAAATTGGGAGTGCATGTTCAAAAATATTTTACACAGCAAAGGTTGGGGGCCACTCCTGTAAAGGCTGAAGCAATATAAAGCAGTGTGGGATTTTTTTTTTTTAGTTGTAAAGTAAAATGTGAAGAAAGTTCAGTTACTGAAGAAAAATTAGAGGATCTGATGAATTTTCTCTCATTGTTTCATACTGAACCCTTACCCTTCTAGATGTTACACTCCAGATGCGAAGTTACTGGGTGCCTTGAATCCCCCTCGTGTGTTAGATCTGTAATATTGCCTAATAACAGTAAACAAATGGGTGCTTTTCTGTGTTTTGTAGCTGGGCTGCTAACATACGACCCACGTACAAAGGAACGAAAAAAGCCTGGTCAAGAGGGAGCCAGGCGGAAATTCACCTGGAAAAAGCGCTAAGTGTGAGCATTTGCAGAGTGACACCAGAGTTTGAAAATGTACTGAATTATGATTTAAAACTATTGTATAAATATATTTAGTAATAAAGACTTTTTTCCATTTTAACTGCTTAGTTTTCTTTGTTTAAAAAGCAACAAACAGCTTTCCTTGAATGGATTTAAAATCATGGCGAACTGTGGCGTGGTTTGCCAAAATGCTGCGTCTAAAATAGCTTGAGTTGCAGCTTTGCATCTTCTCTCCTCTGCAGTAATAATGACTTATGAAACTGTTGGTTAATTATAACTTGAAAAAATAAGTCTGTTTGTTTAGTGACTTTATCTAAATTCTGGAATTGAGCAGCTCCTAACCATGTATTTGGACAGTTTTGATGTCCCTCCCTTTTTGCCTCACAGATACTAGAGAAAAAGTGACAACACTTCCACCTAAATTATGGCGGAGTTGAGGAACTGGTGAGAATGGTACTGACAGTCGAGGGGTTGTGGAGAGGAACAGTCGCAGAGGATAACCTTGGGCTGTGGAATCGGTTGTCTCCAGGATGCCTCCCTAGGTTAAGTAGGGAGTGATTCAGAGCAAGTGCCTAAATTTAGGAGCTCTGAATCACCCTCTGGAGGAGTTTTTCTCTTCTTCCCCCAAATGCAGAAAGAGTTGGAGGGATTAAGCTGAAGTTAATCCTTTAGAATCCTCTTCTCCACCCCTTAAATCTCACGGGGCCCGATGAAGGAGGAATGTTCTGAATGTGGCTAATGCACAAAGATAGCTTCGGACTCTCTGCCAAATACAGTCATAACTTTTCTTTTTTAAATCAGAAGCAGGAGGTGATGACAGTGCTGCCCACCTCCTGTCTATAATTGTAGCCTTCCAAAATAGATCAGCAGTTACCACACTCGCCCAGAAGTGCAAGGATTTGGTTTATTGCCAGTTTCCTTCCTGGGCCAGGCAGGGGTCATAGACATACAGCTTCCGAGAAGTGCATCATTTAATCTTCCTGTAAGAACTGGGCTACAGCAAGAAAAGAGTATCATCTCGCCGGGAGAAAGCATTAAAAAAAATTCTAACTCCGTAGTTTGGACAACAGGGCACCTTCCAACTTTTTTTTTTTTTTTAATTCAGAAGGCTTCAGTGCTTGGACTTTTTCTAGATTTTCTAAGGGCTAGAGTACCTGCTCTGCTGCTTATTTGCTGTATGTTTGTACAAAAATATGACGCCTTGGAGGTAACAGAAGGTACTGCCGGGTCACCGCAGGAGGTGAGTGGTCTGCGTGGGTCACCATTCATGAGGGAGCAGCGCGTGAAGAGGTGTCTTGAGCTGAGCAGAACAGAAGGTCAGAAACTGGGTCTGTATCCCTGACTGGTGTGTTTCTGGTTTCTTGCTCCCCAAAGTCACTCTGTGCTTCTTTTTCACTCCTGTTTCATGATAATAATCGGTAAACCTGGGCAAGATTTCTCAGTGCTAAAGTAGTTCATCTCAATCAAGTATGTGACTGCAACAACCTGAAAGGGGCTTGTAGAGGGCTGGGTGTCAGTCTCTTGAAGTAACTAATGAGGTAACAGCCTCAAGTTGTGCCAGGGGAGGTTGAGGTTGGACATCAGGAAAAAGTTTCTTCACCAAAAAGGTTGCCAGGCTTTAAAAGAGGCTGCCCAGGGAATTGGTGGCATCCCCATCACAGGAGGTATTTAGAAGGTGTGGATGTGCACTGACAGACACAGTCTAGTGGGTTAACAGTTGGACTCCCATGACCTTAATCGCTCAGATTGGAAAAGATGTTTTAAGATCATCAACTTCAGCAGCTGAAGCAAAGCACACAGTGGTTACATGAGACCTGTTTTCCACTAAGATGTGTGCAAAATGGATTCACTGAGATTTTTTTTTCTCATTAACTGAATGGTTTATGTGTAGCAACCCAAGTGTGTGATGTTTCAGTAAAAGCTGGGACCTGTAATAAAAGCATTCAGTAACTATCTGTGCTGGGACAGGCACCTCAGCTGCCTCTTGACACGCTTCCCTGAAATGAGCATGAGCGCATGGGCTTAAATAAAGGAGCTAGCTGAAGAAGACAAAGGAGGAGATGAAACAGTAGAATTTTTATCTTAACACAGATGAAAATCAATGGGTTTGACCATATCAATTTTCCTACCTCATTATTAGGCCATGAAGCTGTAACAGTGCAGCACTCTCTCTGTATTTCCAACATACCAAGTCTTCTCTCACTTTTTAAAAGGATTTCTTGACATGTTGCCAGCCAAAACAGAATAGGCATGGCCTTGGGTGTGAGATCCAGCAAAAATTTTGGATAGGGTGAAGTTTTAGAGTTTATCAGAACTTTCCAGGGAAGCCCCTGGAAATAACACAGTTAATGCTGTGCAGCCAAGGCTGCTTGCTTCATAGATGCTCCTTCAGCCTTCCCCCCAATTCTGAAAGGCAGCCAAAAGAGAGAAGCATTTTAAAAACAAAACAAGGCTGACCAAAAGGTGAGACTGAGTCCCCCCCCATTTTTACAGATTTACCAGAACTGAATTATCTTATGGGAGAACCCAGTAAGGAATCTTCCTTGTGGGTGCTAATTTTGACCTGTGCCAGTAGCACAGTTGTAGAATCAGTTCGTCAGTTTGAATAATCTGTTGGCCCTTCCCATTCCCTCCCATTCCCGCAGTCCTGCTGCACCACCTCCTCACTGTATTGAGCCAGGCTTCTCAGGTCCTAAATCTGAACCCCTTGCAGCGTGGACCACCCTGTCTGGCCAACAACCTGTCTTTGCTGTGGAAACCAGTCCATCGGAAGGTGAAGTTGTAAGGTGGTGTCTGTTTTGTATTGATGCTGCGTCGCTGCCACAAGATGGAGCAGTTGGCAACCTAATGAAACGAGCTGTTTCCAGAAGTGGGCTGTAGATACCTGGGGAATACATAATGATGAATCTTCATTATAAATAACGATTTTATTAGCAACTAATTAATACGGACCTAAACGGATTGGGTTTCAAAAGGGTAGAGTCCAGATGATTTTTTTTTTCTTCTGATAAGCACATTTTATTGAGAAATAATAAGTGTCTGTTAAATGCTAGTTTTCAGCAATCTGATTTCAGCATGTGATACCTTCAAATTAATAGAACGATTGATAGTACAAGAAATGCCAGCTGATGTGTGAACCTTGGAAATGATACAGTAATGTTGCGCCAGTCCTTGCAAAGTTAGTCACCGAATGGTTTGGGTTGGAAGGAGCATTAAAGATCATCCAGCTCCAGCCCCTCTGCCATGGACACTTCCCACTAGACCAGGTTGCTCAAAGCCCTGTCCAGCCTGCATCTGAATGCTTCCAGAAATGGGGCATCCCCAGCTTCCCTGGGCACCCTGCTCCATTGTCTTACCCCCTGCACAGTAAAGATTTTCTGCTTTAGGTGTAAAACCTATCCTTATCATACACATAGCTAATAAATATTTAGATGAAATGCCAGGAATTGGTTTTGGCTAAGGGGAGGGGGATTTGCTACTGAAATTGCATTTTATCTGTACAGTTTCAGAAAATCCTTGTGCATGTAGAAATTCATTTTCACAGTATTCTGTGGGATTTCATATAGATAAGAATTCATGGGCCGGAATTGGAAGGAAAGGTGGGTTTGGTCCTTTGCTAGCACCCAGTTGTGGTAGCTTACTAAGTGTCCTGCGAACCGTGAACACAAATCACTGCCTGTCTGCCTGCCCAGCTCAGCAGTGTGGGAGAAGAACGAAGCGCACAAGCAAAGGGGCGATAATGGCTTTAGCACCTACCCAAGGTGAGTCCCAATGGCAGAAATGATTCAAAAAACCACCAGCAGGTCTTGATACAAATCCTTATTTCAAGTCCCAGGATTTGAAACAGCCTTGCAGGATTTGAGTCAGTGGTGCCTCTAAAACTTTGACCTTCTCTACCTTATGCCTTGGGTGCTGGGTCGCATATAGGTAGTGGCAGCTGTAATGGTTTTGACTGGTGGAGATAGCAGGAGGGTTTGTTTTGGTTTAAACTGTATTCATAAAATGTAACAGGAGGAAAATAATTTTGCAAAGCAAGAGCGGTGCAGATCATTCATTGTCAACGATAAAATAAGAATATTGTTCTTATCCATTTATTGCTTAATACACTGCGTAGCAGAAGTCATTACTTTGTAAAGCACTTTCTGATTTTATCTTATATACTGTTTTTCACACCTGGGCTGAGCACCACACACCCATCTCTGCAAGCCTTGGGGTAGCCAGCAAAACCCCCACTTGGGGCTCTTTGTCAGGAGCACCGACGCCCGAGAAGATTGTGACATGCATACTGAAAATACCGTGAGACAAAACATCTGCTTCATTCAACACCATCACAAAAGAATGCGAGCACGTGTTTACACAATGTCCTCCCTGTGCAGCTCGCATGGAAAACCATAGGGCAGCTGGGTGGGCAGGATCTTCCAGCTTGCTGCTGCGTGCCACCTTCCCCGCTCAACTCAAGCTGGACATCCCCACCTCAGTAAGCAACGTTGAGCGTAGCTGAGCAAACCCACCACCAGTAACTGCTGTGTGGTGCGTAGCGGTGCCAGGCTTGGTGCTGGCATATTTGCTGTGTTTACTGCAAGAGGGAAGTGAAGCTCAGAAAGGTTTTGCTGAGGCTCTAAAGTTCTTGTGGGGATGAAACCCAGCATTGTTAAAGCGAGGGTTGCCCTTGCTTATATATATGTAATAGACATCTAGGGTTTGCTGTTCAGTAAAAGTTGACCTGCGGATTATATCACCTGCAAGGTAGAGAGGAATTTGGTTTTCTCCTCACCCAGCTGCAGGTAAATTCCTAGGAATTCAGACTTTGTTCTTTAGTGAGACCTTGACAGGAGCACTGACATTTCTTGCATGTGACCAAGGCCACAGGGGTGCCTCCTGTATCTTTCACCTGAGACAGCCCTGGTAGGAGAGAGCTCTCTGTCCCTCCTATTGCTTCTGCTTCCCTCAGAGTTTCTTTCCCTGTGAAAAAGCCACGTTGAGACCTATTCTAAATCCACCTCCCCCCATAATATCACCTCTGAACTCCATTTAATTTCAGAAGTGAGGCAAACAGGGAGATTATTTTCTCCTTTAAGTTCATGCTACCGAGACTGAAGGGCTCATTTGTACCTGAGTTGCAAAGAACACTTAATGATTTTATCTGATGAAGGTAAAATGAAAAAGGAAAATGATATTTAGAAAATTTCATTAGAAAAATAGTTGCTGCTTTGTTTCTGTAACAGATTGCTGAGTCATCTCTGCCTTAACTCACCAGGGACATCTGATTGCATCGGGTGTGCTGATGGAGCTGGTCTTGGTGGGCTGAGTGTGCAAAAAACACGCATCACCCTATGGGAGGCTCAGACCTGGAATGTGTGAAACATCTGCCCTGTAAGAAGATCCTACAAAACAAAACCCAGGCAGGAGGCAGAACAGCTCAAAACAGCAGCAGAGTCAAGGGCAACTGATCTTGGCAGAGCACCAAGTCAACCATGCGAGCTGCTGAAGGCCGGGGAGGTCTTGGAGAGGAGGCAACTCAGGCAGGTCATTGATGCTCAGCGTGGAAGCTGCGACACCGACTGATGCAGTGATGGTGTCTGGCACTTCAGCCATTTGGGATGTCACCCTTCACGAGGGATGAGGTTCTGCATCTCCCCCGGTGACACAGCAGGTGAGTAGGAGGCAGGTGGCTGGGCTACCCTCGGGTAGGCAGGCAGGTGGGGAAGGGCTTCACTGGGGCAAGGAGGGACCGCTGGCCAGAGCTCTCCCACTTTGCATGGGCAGAGGGTGCTGGCTCTCCCCTATGACCATGTGGCTCAAAATTGCCCCCCTTTGGCAATAACAAGGGGACGCTGGCTGTGCTTTGTAATCCACTGTGAATTTGTTTTACCTTAGGGAGCTTATAATTTACAGTTATAGCACTTTGGCATAAAGTTTATCAGATGTTTAACAGCGAGAGTCAAGACTTCATCCAGTGCCTGAATTTGGCATAAATCTGATTGGTTTCTTTTGTAGAAAGCCAAAACAGGAACCAATTCTATATTGTAATGGGTGCGAAAACAGTTCCTCTTTGGTCACTGTAGTAGCTTACAGCTCGGAGTCTGACATCACTTAACTGTGTAGTGAATTGTCTGAACATGAAAACTCCTGTTAGGATGCTTAAAACGTTTCTGTTTCAAAATGACTACTAAACAACCACTAAAGCATCTTTATAGAGATGTCACTACCCTCGTTACATCTGTACCTTTGGTTAGTTTCTTCCCCCCTTTCTAATTTTCTCCCAGCATCTTGCAGCTTGCTTATTATTTGGATGTATAATTAGAAATCCATTATTATGTTTTATGGAGATGTAAAGAGTAGGAAGAAAGCTGCGTAACTACTTTTTACATGCAGCATGCAAATTATCCACCTTGTGTATTTTGGCTCTGAATGTTCCACAGATGTAGTTTCATTTCCCTCGGATCTCTGTTTACCCATTTTTATTGCCAGTCATCAAGTATAGCAGCAGAAAAATCAAAATGGGAAGGGGAGGGGAGGGACTTTCTGGTGGAAGCAGCTTAGCATGCCCCCATAACGGAGCGGTATCGACGTTAATTAACGTGCTTCACCTACACACTTCTGTGCATGGCCAGGATTTACAATAGCTGGTCAGGGAAATGGTAGGTGCAGTCAGCATCACGTGAGAAGATGGTCACTGCCAACGTGCTGGGAAGGTGCTTTGAAGGGTACGATTTAAAGTGTTCTGAGAAAGGGTGCAGGATGGGGCTTCGACTGTCCCTCACAGCTCAGAATGAGGTAACGCCTCTTTCCTCAGCCTCGCTCTTCCAGATGACATTTGTTCTGGTCTTGCCTAATGATCCCACCGTGTGATACACTCAGGATTGGATCTGAAGTCAGTGGAAATCTTACAGATTTCATGGCCCTTATTTTTTGAAGGATTTAAGATCTGACCTTTATCCTCTGTGAAATCCCATCAATATATATGACAGAGTGTCATTTAAGGGTTGCATTCCTACCATGTCGTCTTCAGATTTGCCAGACCACCACAGAGTGAACGGAGTGGAGTCTCATCCCTTCTCCTGCCCTCTCCCACAAGATAAAAATGCCTCAAGTCAAGAGGCTCCTTCACTCTGCTGTTTGTGATCAGAAAGGTCTGGTGAAGCTCTAGATGCTGGCAAAGCTTCCAAAGCTGTGACGACTCCTTCCAGCATGACATTTAATACTGAGCACCTTGAGAGAGCTGCAAGCTTTGCCATGTCCTTTTGGAGGTCCCTTGTTGCATCCTCACCAGTTTTTCCCCACGTGACAGGGCACTTCTAATTGGGGAAGAGGTCTCAGTGCAATAGCCTTAAAGCAAAGATTGTTTTGAACTGTCACTGGACACCAGGTCTGATAGAAGTGTGTGAAACAGGTTGCCCAGGGATGTGGGGGAAGCCCTGTCCATGGAGACATTCAATCCAGGTCAGGTTGGATGGGGCTCTGAGCAGCCTGATCGAGTTGCAGGTGTCCCTGCTCCCTGCAGGGGGGCTGGACTAGATGACCTTTTTTATGATTTTGGAAGAGGCTTTTGGAGGGAGCGTAAAAGCACAAAATCTTTCTTTTCTGCAGGGTAGGAGGAGGGTGCCAGTGTCAGGAGGAGCTGGCTTCACAGGAGAGCAGGAGCCTCCTTTACAGGGGTCTGGAAAAGCTGTGATATGGGAACTGTGATTGCACATAGCACGTAATGCTGTTCTGTGGTTGAGTAGCTCAGTGTAACTTTCTGAATATTAAATTTTAAAAAGAGAGAAGGGCAAAGTGCACCTACTAGTTGGGCATTAAAAAAATAAAACAAAAAACAAAAACAGAAGTACTTTCCTTAATACTATTTAATCTCATTCTTTTAGCCACTGACTGGACAAAATCAGATGTGATGTCTCTGAAATACACATTTTTTTTTCCCATTCTGAATTGTTGCTGGTTTTACTTGGCCTTTAATTTCATTTCACCAGCAAACTAATACATTGCCCAATAGTATCAACCTCTTTTAGTCATGGTTAAAGTAGGAAACAGATGGTAGTCAACCAGACATTACTGCTTAATAAACTAGTATTTCATCAGTGCATATATGCACACGTATCTATTCAGGTATTATACATATATGTATTAGAACTAAGGAAAATAGTTTATACTCTCTGATTAAAAAAAAAACCAACAACTTATTTGTTGAGCTAATTTGATAACTATGCTATAGTTATGACTTTGGGAAGTCATATAGCTATATAGGCTTAAGCCTATACCACTCTTAAATGCCACCAGGGATGGGGACTCCACCACTGCCCTGGACAAGCTGTTCCAGTGCCTGATAACCAGTTCAGGAAAGATATTCTTCCTAATGTCCAATCTAAACTTCCGTTGGTGTTACTTGAGGCCATTTCCTCTTGTCCTATCACTTGTTACTTGGTTGAACATCTTGTTACTTGGTTGAACATTCCAACCCCCACCTCTCAACAACCTCCTTTCAGGGAGTTGTAGGGAGCAATAAGGTCTCCCCTGAGCCCCCTTTTCTTCAGACTAAGTAGCCCCAGCTGCCTCAGCTGCTCCCCACAAGGCATGTGCTCCAGGCCCTTCATCATCCTCATTGCCCTCCTTTGGACAAGCTCCTGCACCTCAATGTCCTTTTTGTAGTGAGGGGTGTCAGACTGAACACAGTACTTGAGATGCAGCTTCACCAGTGCTGAGTTCAGGGGCGAGATCAGTCCCCTGGTCCTGCCAGCACACTGTTCCTGACACAGGCCAATACCGGGAGCAGACGCTGCTCTCGGAGAAGGATAGCACGGCCTCCTTATCTGCTCTGAGTTGGCCACCGTCACTCTAAGGGCTCGGCTCCACAGGGTTTTGGGGCGTTTTGAACTTAATATAGCTACACAACTTTTAGCAGGTGGTCAAAACTGGCCTATGGCTTTTTGGAATTGTAGATGAAATTGAATTATGTTTCTAGGATTAGAGGCTGGGCCACAGAATGGAGAAAAGGTGGGGTAGGAGAGCAGGTCAGACCTTCTGTTTCTACTGCTGTTAGCAGTGCTGGAGAGGTACGATGGATGACCACTGCTTTGGGGTGGCACCAGTCATGTCTCGACAAAAAACAACACTCTTTCTCTGTGTCTTCACCTCCTCCTTGGCGATGCCACGCTGGCTCTCCAGGAGCCTTGTGCACGTGAAAGAGACAGTGGCACTACAGCCAGCTTGTTGCACTGAGAAGTTTCCTCCCACAGGCGATGTCCTCGCTGTGCCTAAACTAAGGTTGTCCTGCTCACCAAGCGGGCAAGGGGTGCTATGTCCCAGCTGAAGGTCTTCCACAGGCAGGACCAAAGAGAGACTGGGCTGCATTTGTGCAAACCTACAGACACTCCTTTTAGCAACCCTAAGGAGGGTTGCTGTAACATTTTAGCCTTACTTGAAGGACAGGGTGGGATTTGAAGAGGTTGGAGTTGTTTGCGTATCAAGCCCTGGCTGACAACAGCTTTATCCAGGACTTAGGTCAGCGCAGCGATGCAGTTCAGCCAGGTGCAGACCAGAAAGACTTCAGCTCAATCCCATCCCATTGATGGGTTGTGTCTCGCAGGTCCAGCAGCTGTAGAAACTTTTTTTATCACTAGTTTAAGAAGATATATCTCTGGATACAGCCAGGGAGTAGATCTGTTGAGGAAGCAGGTGCTAGTTTTCCACAGTTACTTTTAAGAGCCAAATTGTGCTTTAGTGCTGATTTTTAGTTTTACGGCAATATTGAGAATTTAAAGACCCTTCTTTTTAATTTTTTTTTTTAAATTTCTTATTTGATCCAGCTGGAGCTTGTACTTCCTCTTTAACTTTTTCTTTTATTATTTAAAATCCTTAATTATCTGAGACAAAATTGGTAAGGAAATCTGCAGAATCTAGGGATTCCACAGAGCTCTCTCTATAAACACTCAGGCTATTCACCGTTGCCAAATAGACATGTGCCAACTCTGAAACACCCGCCCACTCCCTCCTTCTGCCGCAGCAAACTAATAAGTGCATTGATTACATTCATTTAAAGAAAAACACTGCTCTTTTAATCTTTACATTCCGCGTGCTTTAGATTTCTGATTACGAGAGATATCCTGTTTATCACACATCATGTGGTGAAAAAAAATACTTGACACACCTCAACACATTAGATATTTTAAAAGAACATTTTATAGGGTACCAGCAAGTGGTAGTAGGAGATAATTATCATTTCCTGCAAGCTGATGTTGTACCATTTGCAAGATGAACGAGAGGTCTTTTAAATGTGATTGCTGTAAAGGTCCCTCAAATGCCTTCTATCCCCCCAGACAAAAACCTCCACATGCAGTTTCCCTCTCCCTCTCCCTCTCCCCTCCCTAAATCTGGAAGAACTTTGTTATAATGATAGGAGACAACCACATAATGCCTGTTTCTCTGCTCTGTAGAAATCAGTCATTAAGAATGACAATGATATAGTTATATATAGGTGCATATGTGTGCATATATAAACACTAATACAAGTTCTCGTGCGTGTGTTGAACATGCATTGATAAAACAGAGTGCATATTGAAGTCACACTTGACACCTTTCTGAAGAGCTGAACAACTTTTTTAATTTGAAGACTGTCAGGAGTGTCTCAAGTTAGGTGTTAAACCCTTGCCCAGTGTCCTGTGCAGGTGTATGTACATATGAGTATAGACAAGCTTGCTTCCCTCCAGTGGATGATTGTGGAAGTCATCCATCCAACCGCACTGCCACGGAGAGGGCCACTGGTGCTCCCCAGGACTGCTGCAGCCACGACTCCCAGAGGCACCAATGCAGGGAGGTGAGGTGGGCACATCCCCTTTGGGGCAGCTGGTATTGGTTACTACCTCCAAGCAGCTCAGAAATCAGCAACAAACTCATTCCAAAGCTGTGGAAAACCTTGCTCAACATCTCTCTCTGGGCCCATTTGAGTTTAGTGCAGTGAATTTTGGCTCCTGGCATACAGTGCAGCTGAGCTGCAGCGGTGTGCTGGCTACAGCACTGCCTGGACCCCTAAACCCAACTGGCAGTGCCAGCTGAAACTGCTGAGACTCCCAACCATGTGGAGACGCTTCTACAGCCTCTTGAAAAACACCTCAAATCTAGTATCTTGGACTAGGTTCTTGAGGTATTTACTATTTAGTGAGTTCAGGTATCCAAGCATGACCCCTGTTTGTGATACATTTCACCTGTCCTTGCTTAGGGCCACTCTCCCACTCATTAAGGGACTGGAACATCACTCTGCTGAGGAAAGGCTGAGAGCCCTGGGGCTGTTTAGCCTGGAGAAGAGAAGCCTGAGAGGGGATGTGATGAATGTTTACAGATATCTGAAGGGTGGAGATCAAGTAGAAAGGGTCAGTCTCTTGTCAGTGCTGCCCAGTAATAGGACGAGAGGCAATGGGCACAAATTGGAACACAGGAAGTTCCACCTCAACATGAGGAAAAACTCCTTCCCTGTGAGAGTGACAGAGCCTGGAACAGGCTGCCCAGAGAGGTTGTGGAGTCTCCTTCTCTGGAGACTTTCAAGCCCCACCTTGATCTGCTCCTGTGTGGGCTGCCCTGGGTGACCCTGCTCTGGCAGGGGGGTTGGACTCGCTGGTCTCCGGAGGTCCCTACCATTCTCTGAGTCTGTGGTTCATGCTCAGTGGGAGCCATGCTCCATTCCATTAGCAGTCCTGTTAGTCCCCAGCTGGGACCATTCTGAGGAAAGAAGAGCCACAGGAGTTGAAATACTCTGATAAAAATTACATAGCCTGTAGCCTTTAGCTCTCAGTAGCAAAGCTGGCCTTGTTGTCCCAGCCCAGCTCTCCTGCTTTCTTTGCAGTGTGCCGTTCCCCAGTGCCACGGTGATGCAGTTATAGCACTTAAACATTTAAAGCATCAGTTGCTAGCAATTGCCATAAGCTAGTGCCAGCCTGCAGTTCCTAACAGAAGTTCCAGAAGTAAGACAGGTAAGTTGCAGGTGTTAGGCAGTGTGAGTTCTTCAGACCAGCTCTGCTCATTCTTTGCTTACAGGTTGCACTCCTTTAGGGTTAAAATGCATATGAGAGCACGTCATGTCTCCACACTATGCAACTATATTGCTGTGGATGAAGTAGGATTGCTGTCTCCACACTTTCTCATTCTTCAGCTTCCCCTCTCCCAGTAGCAGCAGGTATCCTCAGTTACCGGTTCATTTTGCTAGTTTATGTATAACACAACCACTTATTACTAGCCAAAAACATGGATACTTCTCAAAACCTTATTTTTCTTTCCCACCTTGCCCTGTTGGCCTCTAAGTTACTAATGTAGATTGAATTTTTCAGTTACACCCAGCTAAAGATTGATATTTGAATAAAAACAGTTTGGGGTTTTTTTATTCCACATATGTACAATCTCCATCGCTGTTCTGGCAGACTTTTCAAGGTGGCATTTACTAAGAATTCTTCCTAATATTTTGACTGCTAACCAGGTTTTTTCCCCTAAGAATAGCTTTCCTAATGGAACAATTCAGGAAAAGCACTATCATCGTATCATAATGTAGTGTGACAAGCACTGCTCAGCTTTACATTTTGGCATTTAATGTATCTCAGCTCTTCGCTGCGTCTGCCAAGGGTGACTTTAAGCAGCTGATACTGTAAAGAAGTAGTTGAGAGAAATAATTCGTAGTACAAGATCCAGGACAAACTGTAGCAAATCTTCTTTTGCCATTTTTCAATTGTTTTTAATGTACACGTGTTTCTGTCTGGCATCTTCCATCAGGAGTAGAAGACGTCAGGTGAAGACTCCTGTGATTCACATACACAAAGTCTCCACAGACTTTCCAAGAGTTAGTAGCTATCGTCTCTGTCCTTGGAAAGCACGGAGCAACTGGCTCACAGAGAAACCCCAAATATACATAAATCATGGCTCATAGGAGAGGGATTTTGTTTGCAAAACTTAGTTTGTTTCAGAAACTTAATTGTTGTCCAATTACGAACTACTTTGTTAGGGGCTTGGATAAAAGTCACAAACAAGGAACTTGTAAAGCTAAAGAGTCCCCTGAATTTTTAAGTGCTGATGAGAAGCCCTATATAGGGTTCAGCAGAAACTGTAAAAGCGTTTATCCAGAGTCTGAAGAACTTGGAAATAATTGAAAATATAATTATATGCTGTAGAAGCTCATTCCTCTTCCACATATTTCCACTGCTATTCCTGTTGAGACTTTCCTTACAGGGTAGATTCCCAGAAGGCCTGAAACCTTTCAGATCTTATTGCTTACATGTTTTCTTTTCTTGACTGAACAATATGAAATTGCTGACCTTGCCCAGAGCAATATCATTAAAGCTAAACAAGATGACACTTGTACTGTGTCTTGGCCAAGAGCTGTCTAAAGCACTTTGTGAGTTCTTATGGAACAAGAACGATTTCAGGCAATTGAAATACGTGCGATGTTGGCCAAATAATGTGGTTTATTTTAACATGAGTTTATGGGTATATTAATACACACGTTTCAAGCAACAAAACTGAGTGTTTTCCAGCTCAGATGTTCATAGTGACATTTTTATTTTTCACACAGTAAATGAAACCCGCACTTTGCTATTTGAAGAACCTGTGTTTGAGGATCTACGACTGTGCGGTGGGCTAACATCCACGCTTGTCCGGTGACCAGTGGAGGTCTGTCAGGATGCTTCCTCCCTCAGACCAGGTGTTGGGAATAGATGGAGCCACACTGACATTAGCTACCCACTAGAACTGCACTTCAGTCAAGGTGAACGGGGGACGGGAAGGGCTAACACAGGCCAGCAGGGAAGGTAAGTGCACAGAAACTTTCTGGATCGAATGCAAGAAGCAAAAATGAATTATTGACAGACAATAAATCCACTCTTCTTTTTTTTTTCCTCTACTCAGGAAGGAACTCGGCACACTTTGCATGTAGGTCCTATTCACATAGGCTTTGTGTCCATGTG
The DNA here is from genome assembly GCA_027560015.1 of Chloroceryle amazona. Taxonomy (NCBI): domain Eukaryota; kingdom Metazoa; phylum Chordata; class Aves; order Coraciiformes; family Cerylidae; genus Chloroceryle; species Chloroceryle amazona. Next base: position 41,273 of record JANHFX010000378.1, on the reverse strand, counting down.
CCTAATGGGGCAAATATTTTAGAGTCATCATTCTCTTCACCTTCTTCTCCCCGGGGTCTTATGTAAGCACTGCTGCTGTTATGATGTCTGCATCATTCAGTCGCCTTGTGAATTTTAACTGTTGGTTTAAGGAAAGAGGTGCTGCAACTTGTTCATGAAACCAAGCAGACAGCCTGCTTTGGGCAGAGCTTTGCCTGCCACTAGCCAGGTGGACATCTTCTACGTCAGTACTCCTTTGCCCTTGCACATGATGGATAGCACTGAGAAGAGTGAATAACCTCGTAAACAGGATTCTTCTCCTTTCTGGATCACCTTTTCCCATGATGTACTGGCTGTTGTGTATTTTTCCCCACACAGCGGAGCTTTACCAGGCTGGAGTGCCATTCACAGCACACTTCCCATCCTGGAGACTGCAGTCAACACAGATGGCTCTTTGTCACGAAGTGTACATGAGTGCTCCACTGAATGTGCGCTCTCCTCTCATATTTAACAAAGCACGTGGAGTTAATGACTAATGTTTCATTATTGCAGGAAGCTTTTAGTACCAAAAGGTTAAGTGGTTCATTTGAATATGGCCAGAGCATCTTTGCCCTGCCAGGGTTGCTTTTTTTCCTAAAGTTAATTTGCTGTTGTTGTGATCACGTCTGACGAGTGGTGGGTAAAAGCAAAGGCGGGCTATGGGGCTCTGTTTCCATTACTTAATTTTACTGGTATTTAGCAAGTTGGATTTTACTCAGCCAAGCATCCTTATTGGGGGGTGAAAAGGCAGGTTTGAGTCTAGGCCATCTTCCAGTGGGAATTATTTGCATTAGAGGCAAAGATCTTGGGTGGAAATGACAGAACAGCGGGCAAATTTAATAGAGGTGGATGAGGTTACCAGAGCTACCAGAAGAGACCTGCTGTGCGTTCACACAGGTACAGGATTAGTTTAGGAATTAGTGTTCAATATAAAATTGCAGTGGCTGAGTACTAGGAAAGCACCATGGAAACAAGCTTCTGCTACACTGAAATTAATGATGTCAACTGCTTGTGATGTGGTCATGAAACAGGAACAAAAAAAAAGTATTTCAGAGCTGAACAAGGTTCTGCGTTACTTTGATGAACTCCCAGTTCTTTGAATGAGTTTTTTCAATGAAAAGCAGATTTCTAGTGAACTGCCTCACCACACCCTTTTCTGGTTAGTGTGTCGGGAAGTGGAACACACACACCCCAAACCTGCTCTGTCCCACTTTGCTGCTTCCCAGCAAGTGCACGATTTGTGAAGCTGCCTTCTGAGCCTTGCAGAGTAAACGTGACTGTTGCCATTAACCAGCCTTTTTTTTCTCCAAAGTCACTGCAGTGACTTTGCCACCCTATAGCAGAGCATAATGCTGAATGTTCCCCCACCACTTTGTAGCACCAGCATTCTCTGGGCTCCAGTTGTTTTTTGGATAGACTTGGATGCTTTTTATACTGAATCTTCACTTCTAAATCTGTTGGGTTTGTGGTGTTTTTTTTTTTCTTTTGGTTAATAATAACCCCCTATAGCTTCACCTCTCTGGAAAAGAGATACAGAAGTGTTAATACCAAGAAAAAAGCTTTGCTTTCAAGGTAGTGGGCATGGGACTTTTTATTTTTGTTTTTTAACTAGTTCATTTATTACAGTTTCTATAAGAACTTTTCAGACTGGGCTTCTTTTTTTTCTAATAATCTAAATTATTTTTTTAAATCATATTTTCTAATGGGTGTCTGTGTTAAGATGGCTGTTTAAGTAAGATTTGCTTGCAGCTGAACCTGAAATGTTGATAAATTCAGGTACCTCCTGGTTACATATTCTTATTTGATATATAAGTTAGAAAGGAAGCTTCTTTGCAGCTTTCAGTATCAACAATATCCAGGATCTAGACTGAGAACAACTCCATCGGTGCACTAGTCTGGGGAATCTAAAGTAACTGTCATCGATTCATTTGACACACTTGAAGAAATCTTAGTCCTAGCACCAAGAAGTTTAAAGTTCTTTGGAAGATTCTTCTGTGGGCCTTCAAGCAGCCCGTTAGGCATTCTCACAGTGGAGTTTTGCTTCTCTTCAGGAACACGTCTCTCAGAGCAAAAAGGGACAATTACTAAACTCCTTTTCCCCCAGAAACAAATATGATTTTCTCTTTCTTTGCTTTGTAGCCTAAAGCTGGAAATACTCCCTCAAACGGTTCCCAACAGCTCGCTACACATCGTTCAAGCACAGTACCGACCTTGAAAAGCAGCCTCACATTTTTCATGGTTCAGGAGTCCAGAGAATTTTGAGGTAAGAAATGTTTTATCTTGCACTGCTCAGAGGACTTGAAGGGACTACTCTCTGCAGAGAAAGCCCCACTTGATGGCTCTTATGCCAAAAGCCTTCCTTTCCCAAGTCTATGTCTTTACCTCCCTTAGGGAAACTGCTCCACAACCATTATCAAAGCACAGTAATATCACACTGCTTTTCTGTCTCAGTGCTTTGCCAAATAAGGGTTCTCTCTGAATCTCAGCCTTGAGATACTATAAAGGTATCAACCCTCTTGAGTTTAGACCAAAAATATGCATGGGGAAGTATTTTTGTACATGTGCTCTAATTCATCCAAAGGCATTGTTCTTTAAGACCTAGAGAACAAGATCTTACAGGTTTGGCCTTATTGCATCGGTAGGTCCCTGCTTCTGGTGGTATCTTGTCACCTCTGACATCAAAAAGGAAAGCGCATGAGTTAGCAAGCCTCCTGAGAGCAGGGTGTTTCACAGTGGGTTAGGCTGCCAGGCAAAGCATGTGAACACGAACTGAACTGAGCGCCATGGCGAGGGCACACCTTGAGCCAAGACACCGCATGCTACTTAAATGACCAGGCACAAATGTTCCTCCACAGCCTCAGGACTGCCGCAGGACAGACGCCAAGGAAAGGGCGACCGGAAGGTACAGCCAGTGAGGAGTACACACCTCCTCTGCTTCAGAACAATGTACAATGCTGTGGCTCATCTCAGTAGGCACTTCACATTTCAGTAAACTGCCTCAATAGACGGGTAATGCTGGAGGTTACTGCTCAAGGCACGGTGATGCCCACACCAGAGCAGCAGCCATTCCTGGCTGCAGGCAGTGAGGTGTCAGAGAGGGTTTTCTTCTGTCATGCCTGTCACTCCCTGTGCCGTGTGGGGCCAGACAATGCTACACTGAAGCAGTGATGGAGTCTGTTTACTCCATGGAACTGAAATGATTTGCTCATCGACACTTTTCCATAGAAGCTGACGGGAGGAGCTGTTAAATCTCTGTCAAAAGCCAACACTTTTATGCCTCCACAGGTCCTTGCAATGCTCAACTCCATGAACTCTGCAGAAAAAAAGTTCCTGTGTTTTGTCTCATCCTCTCTAACAGCTTTCCTCGGGAAAATAGTAACTTTTTAAAAAACCTTTTCATGTCTTTTAAACTGTGAAACGCCCAAAAGGTTGAAGGAGAGCCCAGAAGCCACTACCACTTCCCTTGTGTGAAAGCAGACGCTTTGAGCTTTGCAATGTGATCTACTCCTTGACCTTACCCTACCGAACATAAGGAATTTTTCAGTGCTGAGTAGCTATGTATAGTTACTGACTGTAATGTATTTCCCTAAGTTTACCTTTCTGGGATCCTGAATCAATGTAATTAATGCTCTTCCCACAGGCCAGCTAGTTTGAAAGTTCCCTACTTGTGTCTGGTAGATGTTGGTTTCTGTCATTCCTGGGTCTATGTGAACTTTGCTAAAGCTCTTTTAATTTTGGCTGCTGCACACCTAGGATGTTGATAAACTAAATTTTAAAAAGAAAATGCAAAGGACTATTTTGCCAGTGCAAATAGCTTTGAAAAATAAAATAAATAGACTACTTGGGCTGAGAGGTGTGACAGCAGAAGGTTCTGGTGAGCAGTGTGAAAGGTGTGACAGGACACAGCTTGTTTAATCCAGACCAGAGACACTTAAATCACCTGTTCCAAGGCAGACAAAACGTGCTCATCAGGAAACCCTTCAGCTTCTGTGTAACCACCAAAGAACAGCAGGGAAAGTGTCCTAGTGTGAGCTATTATCATGGGAAAAGTGGTCTAAAGACAATACTGGGAAGCATACCTTCTGTGTGAATCAAAGTAGGCTTCAGTGGTAGCCTGGGAGGGATTCTGGATTCTCCAGTCCTACAACTGTGTGGCCTCAACCTCTCTGCCAGCACAGTGCTATTGCTCCAGGTCCACTCATGTTTGCTTTCTTAGCTTGAATTAATGCCTGGATGCAATAGCCATTCTATGTGGCGGGTCTGTGCATGTTCAAGGTATTAAAATTGTCCTGTAAGGATCGTTTTGCTTTGCTCTGGTGTGTGCTGGGTTCTTAAGGGTTTAATGCTGTGAATACAAAAGCCTCGTCCTTACCTGTGCAGACGCTCATAGGAAGTGCCAGCATCTCCAGCTTGTTCTCTAAACCAAACCCAGCACTAGCTGCCTGGCAGCATCTCACAAACCAAAGGTGAACCACCACCTCTGCGAGTCAGGATGATACATTGCTGGCTACAGCTGCAGAGCCACAGCAGGTCAAGCCTCAGCCACGTTCTGAAGAGCTGAAAGCTTTCTGGTCATTAACTGGCTGCACAGACCTAAACCCCAAGCTTCCTCAAATGCCCCAGGCTGCCTTAAACTGCTAACCTCAACACAAAGATGAGAGCCTGCTTTTGCGTGCAGGTCAGGACCCTGCTAATTGTTTTTGCAAGGACAGTGACAAAGCGAAGCTGCCCTCTGTGTGGTTCCAAGGCTGCCTAACACCCCTTTGCCTACAGTTTTCACCACTGCAGTCACGCTTGATTTTCCACCAGCATCTGTCTAGCTGCAGCCTGCTGAGATTTGTCTCTTGCCATATGCTTCCCCCCTTTGAGCACAGCATTTCCATAGGAGCTGTGTCTAAATGCCAATTTCCAATTACTATTTTTTTTCTCCAGTGGTCTTTTCTGGTGTCAGGTGATGGACTAGGCTGCCGTCGGTGCTGCCCGGCACCCGTGAGGCAGGTCTGGCCATGCTGGGTGCTGCTGGGTATCGCCTTTGCAGCCTGACGAGCATCCTGCTTGCTCAGTTGCTCCAGCAGATGTGCATGATTAATGGATTATTTACCTTTTGCTGCCTGATTATTATTTTTTTTCTGCCTCTAACCTTTTCACTTTTACAAATTTATTTTGACTTTGAAATTCTGGGGATTCCACTTATAACCTTTATGTTTATTGGTGAAGTTGTTATTATTAGACTGTTTTTCCCTCTCTCTTTTTTCTAATTCTGGAGTTTAATTACATTTTTCCTTTTGGTACAGGTGCAGTAATTAAATGGCATTAAGTCTGTTTCATGATCATTAAATAGGCTCATTATTGTCCTTTTTGTATATATTTGAAGTCATTAATAAGTCACCTTTCTAACGAATTAGTCTGCTAATACTTTATCACTGAGATAGTGCCACTGTAGTTGTAGAGAGAAAAGTCTTGTGCTGGGTGAGTCCTTTGCCCTCTCCCACAACCATCAGAGTGGGAGTGAGAAGGGACCGGCTGCATTAGAGAGCACAGCCTAAGACTTGCAGATGTGATGAGCCAGGGGTAGGAGGGGATGTGAGGAGGAGAGCAGCAGGACAGAGATTTCATCTGACTCTGAGAGGTACCAATCTCAGAGCCCCAGGGACATGTGTGGCTGTCTCCAGCCAGGAAGGTCATCCTAAGAGCTGAGTAGGGCACCGGGGGACATTTGCATCATCTTATTTTTCCACTGCCTTTCCTTTGCTTTTGCCTTGGCTTTTGCTCCTTTCCTCATTCTGCCAACCCCCTCCAGCCTTCTCTCTGGATTTTTTTCATGGTGTTTCCATAGTTTGTCTGCTAAGGTGCATTGTGCCGATTCCTTCCTTAGTTTTCTTCTGGAGCATCTCTCCCTGCCTGTCTGGTTGCTTTTGCTCACATGTGCTCCTGGGACTCTCGCTCAGTTGTAGCTCTTCTCCCACATTCTCTCTGTAAAAGCCAATCTGAATTGTGCTGAACCTTACATTGTAACTACTTACAGCACTGAAATTATTCAAATATAGCTTTGTTTTTAAACTCAGGCCACTTGGATGAGATCTCTGACATTTTCTGTGGGCGTGGGGTTTTTCTTTAGCATTTCTAAAGTGCTGTTAATGGGAGAATGTACTGTGACCTTTTTTAGCACCCTGCTTAAGGGGTGGAACACTGGAGAGCACACTGATGCTGGCTGTATAATTTCCGAAAGAGTGAATAATTGGCTTTATGTGATGGATGTGCAGGAAGGGAGCTTGCGTGACTACAGACCACACTCTAAAATACTCTAATGGGAGGAGCAACCTTAATGGAAATGTCCCAAAGGTGAATGAGGGTGAGGAACAGGGTGGAAGAAGAGGGACTTCTCATAGCGTAACTCTACGGTGTTCTTGATCTTTGCAGTGCTGGCTAAGGCTGGAAGTGTATTCTCCATTCTCTTGCCAGAGGAAAAACAAACCTACCTTTTGGAAGGCACATAACCCAGGTTATAGAGCCACTGCCATGGACTGTGTGGCACGCACCTCTCCCTGTTGTGGCAGGTAAAGCTGCCAGGCTTTTTTGCAGCGTGTGGATTTTTCCAGTGACCTTCACTGGTGTTGCTTGAAGAAGCAGAAATGTTGCTCCTGAGGCCAAGCTGGGTAATTCAGTGGAGCAAACAGGGCAAGTGGGGGGCATCGCCATGTAGGTTGGATGCTGCGAGTCAGTCTTTGGTTTTATACCATTGTTACTGCTCTCCTGTAAGGCACGTGGGACTCTCGAGTTTGTACTGGGCTTCAGTGCATCTCTCGGGGTGCTTTAAGGAGAGCAGTGTATCTGCTGTTTGGGTCTGTCCTCAGAAGCCCTGCCCCTCACCAGCTGTTGAACTTGGTTGAAAGAAAACCTCGTTGGGAAAGTCCGAGTGGAGAACAGCCTTGTAAAAGTTGTGCTGTGCCCACCAGTGCTGGAGCTGGTTCTCTCTCCAAACAGTTTAGTACTCGGTTAGCATTGCTCCAGGATGCCCCTGCACCCACCCCTGACCAGACCTCCCATGTAACCCCCAGTTTTAATCACAGGAAGGAATGTTTTGGCTACACAGAGGCAGATCATGTCTGCAATGGCAGTAGCCACTTTCACCCGAGTCTGTAAAAACCCAGATTCAAAGGAAAAAGGTAAAAACAGAGGGAAACTTCTTCCCCAGAGTAAAATTTGTTAGTTTTTAAACACCCATTTATCTCCATAAACAGCCCACACATGCTTAACTCTGCTTTTTCATGTAACCAGCTCTGCCACTCACCCAGATCAATCCTCTATTTACCCCCAAAGAGCCATTCTTCACTTGGCCATTCGCATCCCAGAGTTTATATATCTAGGAATGATGACAGAGACATAATTAAAATATTTTTTTTATTAAAAATCAACATATTTATACATTTGTACATTCCACATACTGCTGTCTGTGTTCACCAACATACCCATTAAATCAGAAAGCATTAACCGTACAGATTTCCATCCAAACAAATTTACTGCAGGGGAACATCACTGCTGTAATCAATCAGACAGTACAGAATGTCATTAGCTCCCCCCCTTTAAAAGTAGCAGCACATTTAATTATCAGTGTCGACAAGGCATAAGCCCCCAAGTCTTGTACAGCAAGAGAAAAATTAATTAGTAAATAGAGGCAACAGGAGGAGACCTCGCCATGAAAACGTATTAGTTGTTGCCTATCACAAACAGCGGGATGTTAATAAAACACTTGGAGTTATGCTGAATGGAGACTGCAGCAAATTGGGAAGACTATTAAAGTGTTACTTTTTGACACAACCATATAAAATAAGGTAATTTTTAATGCCATTCAAGACAGGAGCCCTGCAAAGAGCAGGCGTTGCTGCAAAGAGTGAACAGTTGGGATAATGCGCGTGCGATCAGACATGTCCTACAAAGCTAGGCACACACTATCCCCCGCACCACCTTTCTGGGGTTGCAGTCATTAGGGTTTCACGCGGGTGATGTAATAAGGTGGCATTTTATTAAAGACAGATGTGCTGAGACAAGACTGTCCAGAATTAAGTGCTGCAAGAGTGACATTAAATTGTCTGACAGAGGGTGGGAAGGTCTTGCGAGACTGGGAGCAGGGGGAGCAAAGAGAGAATCTCTCACTGCGACCCAGAGTCCTGAGCACAGCTGAGCACCGCAGCTCAGGCTGCCTGACAAAGGCAGTTCACAGGTACCCGCGCTGTGCTCTGTGCAACAAACCCCAGTTTGCTGTGTTTCTTTTCTCCAGGCTTTTGAGATCAGGGTTCTGGTAACACTATCAGAGAGGCAAATTAGCCCCTTATGTTACAGAAGTGAAGATCTAGCAATTCTCTCTCATAAAGTACAGCCATTAATCTTACTGCTAGTAGAGTGCCAGATTCTGGGCAATTTCTTCTTGTATTCTTCCTTTCTTTTTGACTTTGAGAAGAGAAACAGTGGATGTGATAGAATGCACCCACCCTAGGTAATCCTTATGTGAGAAAGAGGGGAGAGAGGAAAGCAGAAAAGGGTTTAAGGAGTGCTTTCTGGATACATCAGTGGCTGTAAAAGAGGATGGCTAAAAAGAGTCAGAGTTGCAATGTTCCTGTTATTATTAGAAGCTACATCTTAAGCAAATGTGCCTCGATATCTGCAAAAGCATCTCTGGGAGAGACGAATACCATTTATTGTGTCCTGAATTGTCACAGTAAAGAAAAAAACAAGCAAAACAACAATAGTCTGCACTGCTGTTTTGGTTCTCACACATACAAAATTGGAGGGAACAAAAAAAAAAGGAGAGAAAAAAATAAGTGAGCAAGATCTCAATTATCTTCTATTCTGACAGAATCTCCTCTCTCCAGGGGCAGGTCTAAGACATTCCCTAAGTGGAGAAGAGAAGATTACATCAAGCTTCAACTCCCCAAACCCACTGACTTTCCAAACTAGACAGCTGGTCAAAGAAATTCCCATTCCCTGCCTCTCCTCCTTCACACGTCCAGTCAGCAACTACTAACCAGACCACCACCCATCCCCTCCTTACTGGCACGGCCATACCAAAAGCACTTCCCCAGCAGCGCTGCTGTCCCAGGACTTCAAGCAGAGAAAACAAGAATAAGAAAATAAAAGGAGGAATGCACTCAAGGTTCTCCAGGGTGAAGCTGTGTTACCCAAGGGCTGGTGTAGTTGTTGTCGTCCTGCCTAAGGGAATTTCACCACAGACACCTTCCATAAATTTCCTGGTGATACAAGGACAGAAGGTCACGCACCCCTGCTACAGGCTGTCATCTTCTCTGGTCCCGTGTTATGCCAACTGCTCAAGCATCCTCCACCTGCCACCTCCCTGCTGAGCTTCCGCTCTGTCCCCAGACTGATGACAAGAGCCAGGTACCCCAGCTTCAGCACTGGCCACCCTTCTGGTCACCTACCCCTGCAGATATGCTGCCCGCGCTACTCCAGGGTCTGTGTTTGTCCTGTGGGTACAACTAGCGTTACTGCCTCGGTTTAGCTGAGGTACAAATCTGAAAACACATCCCTGTGAATAAAGAATTAATCTTTTACAGACAAACCTTTCATGCAGTAACAACGAAGACGTTTCCTGTGGTCTGGAATGACACTGCTTCTATTCCCTTGCACTACTAGTTGACAAGACCGAGTGTGTCACTACCCAGCGGCTCGAATTAGTCTTGGCCATGGAGAGTGGGCTCCAGCATGGCATTTTAGTACCTTCTTATTAGACAGGAACAAAGGAGGCACTAGGTTTGCAGGTGGGAGAAGAAAGTATCTGTTATGAACTGCGTGCTGCTGTATGCAAAAGGCTGATCAGATCTTCCTAAAATCACTTCCCCTCTATCAGCAAGTGTTTTGAAGACGGGGAACTGCAAATTTTGTCAGCGTCATCATTGCCCGTGGTATACCCAAACCCATGAATACAAGATGCAGAAGGATCTGCTCAGACCAGCACAACACATAAGAACCACTCATGCCAAAAATAAATCAGAAATGCTCACACCTGCCTGTTTTGGAGGTGCCTTTCCTAAATGCTGCTCACTTGAAAGTGCCACAAAATTCCTTCCTGCAATTTTATTTCTTTCTCACAACCCAACCCAACTACACTTTTCTGAGTTGAAGCTCAGGAAAGAGAAAGATGCAGAGGTCCTTTGCCTCACAGACCAATAAATTGGTATTGCCCCCCCTTCCCGGAGGCAGCACAATGCTTTACAAGGCTGTTCCACAAGCCAGCCCTTCTGCCTCAGGAGACCTCTGCTGAGCCTGCATGTGGAGGATATCAGGCAGATACCCCATGCTGCTCAAAGTCTCCCCTCAGATTCAAATGCTGAATCAGAGAGCACCTAACTCAGCTGCGGGCTGTCCAGTCAGCTTCACAGAATTAAAAGAAATGTTTTGACTTGGAAATACTTTTATTTAAAGTTGTAATTTTTGAACCTCTCACGAGAAGCTGCTGCTTTTAAACTGACTGCTTTATAACGGTCTGTCAGGGCAGTGCAGTAAAGGGGTTGAGCTGTGGCCTGAAAAAAATGTAGTTTACAGAATGTTTTGTAGAAGACATCAAACCCAGTACTCCCACAGGGAATCTCTGCAATTTCTTCCCAGTTATACCTCCTTCCCATGATTTTGTCCAGCCAGAGTCATTCACCAGTGCTGAAAACTCTGCTGGGGGAGTTCCCATCTGCCTAAGTTATGTTATAGCAAAAATGTAGCACATAATCTGTACATGGACGCATCAGCTACATCTTCATCCTCCAACGAAATTCTAGAGTGATCTAAGGTGGATTTATTCAACTGTATGTACAGTATATTTGCATATTAATAAATAAGTCAATGTTAAGGTCTCTTCCCCCATATAAAAGTGACTACAGTCTGATCAATCTGACACTTTTTTCTCTTTTTTCCCCAAGCACAGCTGTATAACCATCAGTTTCCACTCAGTTTATTAAAGTGACTGTAGGAGTAGAAACCTAACGGACCAGTGCTTACATTTAAATTCTACATGGTGTCTGTGTCGGGGGAAGTACTAAAAAGTGCATCAAAAGCCAACAACTTGTAGAGCAAAACATAAAGTTCGTAATGTGATCCTGGGAAAGAGAATCCAGCTGCAAAGAGGACATGCTGCAGCAAACAGCCAACAGCCATTTTCATCCTGACAGTAAGCTGCAGAAAGCCAATCTCGTCAGGTCCCAAGAATTCCAACTCCAACAGATACTACCTCCACCACTAGACATTTATCAACACCACATTCAGTGCAAAGGGCCGTTTCTGACAACAACTGCTTGCCTTGCCTCTGTACTCTGAGGAAACAGCTCCTTTTCCTTTAACTGTTTGTTACTATATACAGAGGAGCCTACACTTGCACCTCTCCATTCCTGGTAGTGAATTTTCTATCTACATTCATTAGAAATCAAAGAGATAAGTGGCGATATTTCATGTTTACCGGAAGCCTTCCCATTAACCCAGAGATGAGCTGTGCATCTTGATTTACACCTGAAGTAGCTGCACTTGGTTCTTTTTTTCCAGTTCACTTTCAGTGGGGTATAAGTCACGGGAACCTGCGGGACGAGGATGTATCTCAAGTCTGATTGCTGGAGCTGGGAGAGTGAGGAGTCATATTTGAATTCAGATGTCTGTTAGCAGCACAGTGTGTGTGGACCATACCCCCATTTGGGTATCTTACAAATACCGGCTCACAGAAAGGAGTTTGGCACACCTGACAGACCTTTTTGTCCGAAAGAAGAATTGGCATTCCTTTTTGTTTAACCTAAAGAGACAGAGAGAGAATCCAAACATGAATCTAGCAAGAAAGGGAAATTATGAGGCATATAATTTCAACTGTACCAAACGGACAAACCTGATCAATGACAGCGGTAGAAGGAAAAGATGGCTTGAATATTTTACTTGAATTCAATTTCCACACTCACACTCATTCATTTTCATGTTTCTCTTACGTTTGCCCCCTCCCCCCTTCTTCTTTTCCCCATTTTTAGTTTGTTTAATAAAAAGAAAAGCAGTTGCACATCTAATGCAACCAAAAACCTGATGCAGCTTCCTAAAGCAGGTCACAGGACAACTCCACAGCAAACTGAGACTGATGCATTTTTATTGCAGACAATATTCTGCTGGATAAACCACCATTAAAAATGAAACAGATTTAAGAATCTTCTGGAAGCTGTAAGCAACATTGCTTTAGCTGGGAACAGAAGAAAGCTTTACAAGTGAACTTAGCACTAACAAAAGTTACTAATAAGCTCCAAGGGCTGGGTAACCTTTTTTGCATATTCTGGTAGGTCTGAATCCTATCGACAAAAACGCTAACTCGTTTCTTAAAGTTTCTACTTCATTAGTCTAGAAATCCCATATTCCCATTCGTTTAGACTGGAAGTTCAACGCTGTTCCTATTTCAAGGCCCCCACCTTCCCTTTTGTTTTATAGGGAAAGCATGAAATTAAGTTTGTTTCTAGTAGTCATGGCAAAAAACTAACAAATGCAACAAGCAAAATCACCAGTGATGAGAAGACAACTTTGTCCTAATTCTTCAAACTTCTTCTGATAATTATGTATCAAAGGACTTAGCTGTGAAGCTTCAAAATGCCTCTACTTAGGAAAAAAACAACAACCCAACACCAAACCAAGCAAACAAAAAAAACCCCAACCAACAAACCAAAGACCCACCAAGCAACCTACCTTCTCGTATTTGTAGATTAAGTTCTCAGCTTGTGCTAACCCAAGTGCAGCCTGAGTCATTCTTTTTGTATGAATGCTTTGCCTCACTGCTCCAGCCAGGAAAGGGGAGAGGAGCTGCACTGACCAGCTGTCAGGCACCACCTGCAAAACCAGAGCTGCATCAAATTCAGCAGCGTGGTTGTTCAAGAGATCCACGGCAGCCATGACGAGTGCACAATCCGAGGTGCCTGGATTTAGGTACACGGACAGCAGCATGTGGAAAAGCCTCCGCCTGTACTGCACGTCTCTGTTCTCAGAGTTCCACACACAGTATTCTTCAGCAGCATGGAAGTCCTTTAACTCATGGACAAGGATATGTAAAGCCTTCTCATGCTCTTCTAGTTTTCCATATAAAATTGCACTTTCCATATGAAGGTCTGTGCCCTGGATTTTGTCTGTTAGATGAGAAACAAGGCAGCATTTGCTCAGTGAGGAAGACGACTACTCCCTCTACCAGAGTCAATGCAAACAAGCCCACAAAACTCAACTCCTGCTATTTTCGCAGAGGTGCTGGAAGCTACAAAGAGAACAGATGTTTCTAAGTAGAATGCTGAGATGTCTGGAAATATATCTCCAACAAGAGAGCACCACAAAAATACTTTAAAAAAGGCATTACTTAAAAAAAAAAAACCAAACCCAAACCAGGTGATAAAAGCAAGTATTATCTTTTAAATTCGAGCCTGACAGTTTTGCACATTTCTGCGCACGCGGCTACCGTGGTGTGATAAACGCTATGAAGCAGCCCTCGCATTTTTAGCCTCTGCTTCTTTCAGTGGGATAGAAATTTACAGAACTGTTTAAAATCCAGAAAAGCCATTAAAGATCGACTGGTACTTCCCTTTAAGAAAAGGGCACCATGAATCCTTCATCTAGTCTGACAGCATAGACTGCGAGTGACAGGCTGGGAGAACAGCAAGTTCATCGGGTGTTTCACGATTCCCTAGAAAATCCTGTACCTATTGTCAAGGTGATAAATATTTGGCATATACTTTGGGAAAAGGGACAGGAATACATTGGAGGTTTTCTCCCCAGATATGTTGGTTATCAAGGAGGAACACACCAGCATGCACTGATCTCACCTTCCAGTGAGATAAGAATCATCATGTAAGAAATCCTGTGGTTTTTGGAGTACATGGATTTCAATTCGTCTCGTAACTCTTGTCCTTAAAAATTGGGTTAAAAATGAAAAGATAAAAGAGCAAGAGTTTTAAGATAAAAGAGCAGGAGTTTTAATTACTATGTTATGCTTGTTCATTACTGGTAATAACATGTTTTGCTGACTGGAAAGACAAGGGGTCGTTAACCGGCAAGTTATTTTAGTTCCTTCTCAGCTACTTTTATTTCTACATCCACTAAATATTTCACTTCTTTCAAAGTAATAACAAGTGATTTCCCCTTCATTGATGAAAAAGTAAATAAATAAATAAAAATAAAAAAAAATAAAAAATCGAGCTCATCTGTTGCTTGCCTTATACCAACAGTAAGATACAGCATTTTTCACTCAGAAAGATGCCCGTATTTTTCTTTAGAACAAACTCTGGCTTTTGGGGTGAGAAGGGATTATGGACAAGAAACAAGTTCTTGATAATCAGACTCCTCAAAGCTTTTCCTCCATTCACTGAGAAACAGACTGTTTAACAAACAGACCCGTAACTCTTCCATTTGCAAAAGGCTGTCACAAATTACATGCTCGTCATTAAAAAGAAACTGCCTGTAAGAAGTTAACTGTATGAAGATCTTTTCTTTCCAGCTAGTTACATTATTGTGTCTTTGGTGCTGTGACAAAGAAACCGCTCTACCTCAGGGGCTGCGGGGACCCAGAGCAGCGCTAACAGATATGCCTTCTCAAGTAGCCTGTCTCTTAGAAATACAGATGCTAAACCTATCAACCCACTACACCTAGAAATGTCAGGTCCTTTAGTCTTCTTATGAGAACCTGACTGTCTCCTGTTGGACCGGACGTATAGCATTTCTATCTGACAACAGGCATCTTACCCAAAATAAAGCGAATTCTGTAAAGATCAGATTTCTGAAGAAGACTACGTAGTTTAAACAGCAGTTCGGTTGCTTCCACACAATTATCCGTGGTTGCAGATTTTAGCTGAAGTATTGCCTCCAAGTACAAGATGGCTAGATGAGTATGGTACTTTTCTTTCTACAGATGAAAAGAAGAATGTTAGCTCAGTTTGCAAAGATAATGCCTCTTCTCCACCAGTAACAGTGATAAATGTTTACGTAATGACACAGAAATGTGTTATTAATTCATTTATTTAATTCA
The DNA here is from genome assembly GCA_027560015.1 of Chloroceryle amazona. Lineage (NCBI taxonomy): Eukaryota > Metazoa > Chordata > Aves > Coraciiformes > Cerylidae > Chloroceryle > Chloroceryle amazona. The sequence goes on along the minus strand of JANHFX010000378.1, from coordinate 26,233 downwards.
AATTTATCAGAAAGTCTTTTGTTTGTTCAGATAGACAATTTACTCAGACAGGCTTCACAGGCTACACTACACCTACAGTATGGGATTTCCTATGTCATTAATATGGTCATTTTAAAATGCAGGTATGAAGCCTCTTATTCCTAAACCCCTCTTCACCATAAATAAACAAGCTCTATGAATATCCCTTCTTGTGCCAAAATTATTTCCTTTCAAAAGTTCACCTAATGAAAGTCAAGGCAGTAAAGCAGATCTGTCTCCTCTGAGCACAAGTACGATCTCCACCATCTTCTCCTTTTGTTTCCCTTGTAAAATGAGTACTTTTGATCTAATTAATTCTTTCTCTTATTCATGTATCTCCCGTGACCTTGCTGTTTCTGCAGTAAAATCTGAGAAAGCCACCAGAGGAAGACAAGCACCCTGAAGGCACAGTACGAGTTGACCGTTTAAACATCCTCACTACAGCATTCACAGTTACCTAGTACTTTCTTTTCAATCAATGTAACCCAGCCTTTGCTAGCAGGTCGAATAGATTTACTTATATATTATTTTTAAGTATTTTTCTATGATCTTACTAGATGGAGGCTTGAGCCTCATCAGTGAAATAGAAAAGTATGCAATCATCAGATGTAAAAAACCCCAAAGCTCTGAGGGGAGGTAAGCAACTGTGTTTGCCATCATGAGCTGGAAAGTTAGAAATAATTTAGATATCCATCCCTGATCTTCTACTTTTATCTTAAAACCACTCCTTCCCGACTCAAGTAAAAAGTACAAGCAAAAGCCTTCCAAATATGCAAAATTATTTCTAGACTTTGTCTTTTCCATCAGTCTGCATTCTGAAACCTATGTCTGTTTTTAGTATTCTTGTAGGACTCACCTCTATTTTTCTTTCCAATACTAGATGTTCTAGATATTTAATACGTGCTTTAGGGTATTTGTTAAGGCAACTGATTATATCATCTGGGTTAATGTTGTTTTTCTCCTGTTCTTCCAAAGGCCTTTTAGTGAAAATCTGCACACCAACCTAGAAAGAGTTAATTGCATTTAGGAATTCAGTGTCCAACTTTTTACTACCTTTTTATTTTCAACACTTACTTAACAGCACTATCAGATCAGCTAGCACATTACTCAGGAAAATAACACAAATCCCCGCTCAGCACCACCAAGTTCACGCTACTTTGTGCTTATCATGATCTCTCGCGCTCCTGTCTCCATTACCTCAAGCTGCAGGCTATCCACTGTCCAGCCTGTAAACCCTGCGTTGGGCACAACCTCGGCCAGCCCCCAGAACAAGAGCCTTCAGCCTTTGTAGCGGGAGAACGTAAGCTGGAGACCAGAACATTTACAGCCTTATCAATGAGATGATACATACAGGGTAAGAGACTTCTACAGTGATCAAACCAAAAGTTTAGAGATGTCCCCCACGCAGTACTTCGGCTTTAAATTAATACAAATCAGGCAGTGACAAGTTCCAACTGCACAGGCTGTCTGAAATAGCATCAAGCACCCCTTTTAACAGCACGCCACAGGTAATGGATGTTGAAAAGTAACTTTTGGTGGATTAATTCTTGTAGCAATGAGAAGAGGAGGCTGAGGAGAGCCCTTCTTGCTCCCTACAACTACCTGAGAGGAAGTTGTAGCGAGGTGGGTGCAGTCTCTCCTCAAGGAAATAACAACAGGACCAGAGAGAATGGCCTGAAGTTGCACCAGGGGAGGAGGTTTATATCGGATACTGGGAAGAATTTCTCTACTGAAAGAGCAGTCAGGTGCTGGAATGAGCTGTCCAGGGAGGTGGTGGGGTCACCATCACTGGCAGTGTTCAAAAGTTGTGTAGATGAGGCACTTCAAGACATGCTCTAGAGCGATGGGGAAGTGGTTGGTTGTTGTGTGTTTTGGATTTTTTTTTTGGGGTTGGTTTTTTTTTTTTGGTGGTGTTTTTTTGTTTGTTTGGGTTGTTGGTGTCCGTTTTTTTTGGGTTTGTGTTTTCTTTTTGTGTTTTTTTGTCCTTGTTGTTTTTTGCTTTTGTTTTTTGTTGATGGTTGGACATGGTTAATTAACACCCAAACTCCACTAGAGGGTAACACAGATGTTCTGTGAAAAGCACAACGCACACAAACCTCTTCGCTTTTTTGCAAAAGCCATTCAGAGTATTTCCACACCAGATCCTGGTCTGAGCAGAACGTAAGGAAATCTACTATGTATTCAAAGAGATCCGAACGCGTAGAATCCTGAATATCTCCATCAACTATTTTCACCCATAACTGCAACAAAAACACACAGAGGTTCAAGTGCTTAGACCACGCGCTAGCTCTTCCAACTCAGAATTCACATGAGCTATTACAATACTCAGCATTATTGGTAGTTGTGGAATTACAAAAAGCTCCTGGGAACATCAATTGCAAGGGACTTCACTGGTCACTAAATATAAGCCTCCTTTCCAACACATGCTTTTGTGGTATCTGCCATATTTAACTAATTCAGACCCCACATCACGTGGGTTCTCATTCTGAGAGCGAGTGGCTGTCTATTTCACTCTGTTTACAAAGAAGCTTTTGGTAGAAGTCCTTTTATCCAATGCATGGTGTACTTTTCCTGGGTTCTGCGTGTGCAAGATTAAAAGCAAACGATACAAAAAAAATAAATAGAAGAAAATCTGACTTTTGCTCTTCTGTCATTTTGACTGAAGAACATTAAGTACTGTATGAGAATATTTTTATATACTTTGTAATTGGAATTTAAAAGGTGCCCTGTCTAGCTGACTCATTTAGCAATAAACTTTGTTCCTTGAAACATAAAGAAAAATATCTTGCACGTGACAAAGGTACATACTGGTTTTGTTTTCCTTACAAGTTTTGTCCTCAGGAAATCACTATTTACAAAATGGACTTGAACACATTTGACAGTGTGACCGTGATTAACTTGCTCATGAAGCCACACAGCAAGGCAAACTACATCAGGTAGTGGATATGGTCCGAGGCATACATGCTACTTACTGATCAAGAACATATTAACTAGATGAAGTTTTGCAGACAGGAATAACAAAGTTTAGTCTGCAAGTCTGCAGGCCACTGCTAGTCTCAGTGGCATCAGAGGGGGGTCCCCCCAAAGGTATTACTAACCTAGCTGAAACCCACAGATCTTCCGAATGCGTTCAGTGTCCATCATCAGATAAGAATATAAACCCTTAGCTTATACTGACTCTTGTCAGTATCTGCCAAGAGATGACAATCCTGCTTTCTCATGGGTACAGAGACTAATCAGCACAGGAGATGTTCCTGTGTTCTAACCTGAAGTGCTGCAGCATCCTGACCATTGTAGTGATACAGAAGACCAAGGGCAAAGTACCTGTATAAGAAAGAGAAAATAATATTAAAATTGATAGATCTTTCCTAGCAGTTACACTAGAGTTTGATTAGCACAGAACATAAACAGATAATTGCTTACAGCGACATGTACATGGCCATCTCTACACTTGAACAAATGTCTGTAAGCTCTTTCAGAATCGAGCTCTGTCCTAGAAATGTGACACTATCCTAAATCAAAGATTCCTCCTCACCACTGTAGCTGCTACTACTGCTCCACTCAGCCTAAAGATCAAGATATTAAAATTGAAGACAGAGACACAATTCAAAAGCAAGATCTTTTTCCCTGAATAAGCAACAACAGTTTCAAAGCCACTAGCTGGTTAATAACTTGTACCTAAGGTAGAACGTGCTTCAAGGTGTCGTCTTATTCTGTTTATGTACCACCACTGCCTCTGTTTAACTCGCACCCTTTTTTCTTTTTCCAAAGCTGTATCAATTCCTTATTTTCGTGTTGGACACAAAAATTTCCACGGAGAACTCTGTATATACCACCACGAGAGAAGGTATTTCCCTTACCTCTGCCTGTCAAGTAACACCTTTTCACCACCTTTTAAAAATGCTGACACATAAGGCCAATTTGTCCTTGTGATCTGAAGGTGCAGAAACTACAAGGATTTGAACAGGTTGCTCTAAGCCAACAGCACTGAAGAATTTTCCCTCTGGTCTCAAAGGTGCAATACTTGATTCCACTCACTTTTTGTGCTTTTCCAGCCAGGCAGCACTATCTGTTAAAAGACAGAAGTTCTCTGAAACCAGCAGATCCAGCAGGCTTTCGTGATTTGCCTCTGCATACAGCTTGAGTAAGGCCGTGTCAATGTCTTCCTTGTAGCCGTTTGCAACCTCGGTGCTGCGGACTTCATTCAAGTAACTCATGAGGAACCGTTTGCATTTTGTCATCTTCTCCTGGTCCCCTTGGGTCAGCTGGTTGAGGTCCGCATACTCATGTAGCGGGGGGTGAGACCGTATAAATGAAGAGGAAGTAGGCAACAGGAAGGGGTAGAGAGAGATCAGCTCCCGGACATCAAGCTGGCCGCTTCTGCAATTACAGTGTCAAACTAGATGAAGCAAAAAGAAAGAAAAAGTATACATAGGCACAAAAAACATACTGGGCATGTGTGCTCACATATGCTTAGAGGCAGGGCACTAACAGGTTGTCAGTTTCTGAAAGTTATTGCCTTCTATGCCGGGGAAAATATATTCAGAAAGAATGTGGAATTGGTTTTGCTGTTTCTATTCCAACTTATCATTCTTTTGTCCTCCTCTAGATACTGAAAGCTCTAAAAATTCAGAGACTGGCCAGGCAGGCTTTTGCTTTTGACATCCCACAGCTGCTTTGGGGCATCCACAAAAAAAAAACCCAACCAGCTGAATAGCCTGTGTGCTGTTCTTAGTACTCTCCTAGACTTCTCCCATACATTACAGGAGCTAGTCTGCTGATAAAGGCAATAAAAAATAATGGAGAGGGTGCACCCTTTCAGGCAAGCTGCAAACATTGTGCAAGTATAATCCTGTAGAAACTAGCAGCTTCCTGTAGAAAACTAAAGCTTTCAGAACACGTTAGGATGATGAAAACATTTCCCCCAACCCTGAAATGATTCTTCCTTCAGCTATGCTGCTGAAAATAATCAAAATGATCTGACAGTTCTCCAAAAGAACCCCCACCTAGTTACTATTTTGCTGCAAGTAAAACTTTTCAAAAACAGTTCTTATCTATCCGGTCATAAGCAACTTCAAAGAGACTTTCCCTTCACAACCTTGGCTGGAGAGAATTCCATAGAGCAGCAAGTTCTAACTATGGAATTAGATGAAGCAGCAGATTTCTGAGGCAATGAAGTGTGAGAGACCCTCACAAGCAGGCTCATCCTCTCCCTACCGTTGTAAGCTAAAGCAGTGGGGCCTGCCCCAGGTTGTTCCCTTCTTGCCGAAGTTCCAAAGCCACGAAGGAAATACGAGCTAGTAGGAAGCATCACAATAGCAACACCTGTTTAGAACGTCTTCGAAAATTAAACACTGTCCTTTGGCTACAAAAATCTCTCTCAGAAGAATGAAATTCTGGGAGCCAGCAACAACAGCAAGTTTAAAAGCAGCAAGTATCCTGTTCCAGAGCTTAGTGACCGCACAGCACGAGAACAGCGACATGAACAGTAGAGGACCAGAACAGAGAAACATCTGAATGTGGGAGGCCTTCTCATGAGAAGATGGTTCAGTAGTAAATCCTCCGATTTATACACAGAGTTCCCACTGCTTAACACACATCTCCACACCAGAAAGGCCAACCTCTGGCTGCTCACGCCTACTCTGCCAATTTCTGCAGATGTAATTTCCTTTTAATCCCTCTTTTCAGCCTTGATATTTAGTTTTGAAATTCATAGATCTACATTATGATGGAACTCACAAGTAGATGAGGGCTTTTTTTTTTTTTTTTCCATAAAGTTCTGTCAGTGGCTTGACTGATGGGTCAAGGGGCATTTTGGGCTTTCAGCATGAACTCACTACAGTAATCTAACTGCAGCTCCGTCCAGTTCAACTACTTGGGAAATTTTAAGACTTGAGGCCCAGCAGATGAAGTCTATTCCGTGAGCTGATGTATTACACTAGAAAATTCACCCTCTTTAAAGAAAGCGGAGGTTCCACCCCTGCAAGGTTCTCCCCTGGTTTGTTGCAGAACAACAGCTAGCCCGTAACTTGCATAACAGCAAAAGGCCATGCACTTGGTGCAGAAGCAAGGAGTCTAGATAAATCCACCGAAATTCAAGTGTAAACACTGCTTCCCTTGCTGCCTGTGCAGTCAGGCATCTGCAGATGGCCTAAGCTTGAGATGGAGACTGACTACAGAGATGGAGGAAGAAGTTAAAAGTTCTGTATTTAACATGACACTTTTAATACGTTTTAAAACATTTTTTCTAACTTCTGCAGTAGCTTCTGCATCCTTTCATCTTCCCATCCAACTTTCCTAGATGAAGTAACCAGCTACTTTGCCTCTGAACTTCATGGATTCTGTCCTTAAGGAACATCTGTTTCCAAAGAAGAATCAAAGCCAGCTTCCAACTCAGGCTAGCCCAAACCCTGGGCTGTGAATGACCAGCAGTTCTCGCAGGTCTGACTCAAGCTCACGTTCTACAGTTTTGCCCTCCTTACAGTAATGGAAATCATCAATCAATCAAGCAGCCTCCTCAAAAGCACAGTATCATCCAGAACCAAATGCTGAACAATGAGTCTACCTGCATGAAATACATGAAATACAGATCACATCTACACAACTCAATCATGATTTTGTTATTGCTTGTAAACGAGTTTGTCAGATCAGAGCCCCACTGCGACAGCTCACTCAGCTAAAGGTTAATGGATCCAGCTGAAGAAAGCTCTCCTCACTTTGAGATGAGTTTCAATAAAGATACTACTTCCTTCCTCTTTGCCAGCCTTTCTCAGTATTCAGAATTATCAGCATAACCAAAAGGAATTTAGCAGGACAGTATTCCTCTGAAAAGTTTCACTGCTTAAGAAGCACGAAGTTAAGCGCAAGACACAACTGTATCTTGACAATCTTAAGCCCTCTTAAGCAGGAAGGATTACTGATGCAAGAAAATGAGGCATTTAGTCCAGTATAATAATTTCCTCTGCTATCCTGCAAGCGAGAGATATTTTCTGAGGAGTGAGACAATCTCCCTTCCTCTTTGGCCAGAAGTAGGCCACACCACGTTCCTGGAGGTACTGCTGCCACTGTTTCACTGCTAAATCCATCTTCTCTCAGGTACCAAGTTTCCCTTGGGGATTTTAAGTTCTTTCTGACTAACATGAGCTTGAAAGACCTGCAGAGCACCACACAGCAAGGGGAGGAACTGTTTGCATAGACTTCTGTTATCTTTCCCATTTTTCCTCTGAGCATCAGTAAGTTTCAAGCGAACAAGACTGACTGAGCATACATTGGGGTACAAGCAGGTATTACTTGAACCGGGTGTGCTCACCAGGGCTGAAAAATCCAGGAACCTGGATTCCTTAACGAGCTTTTCAGAGTCACCAAAATACTCTGAATGGCTTATGTATGGCTGGCCAGAAGAAATAATAACTAACTAAAATAAAAATCACAGAGTGCTTATCTTTGCTTTCTCCCCTGCAGCAGGCTTCAGCAATTCATGAACAGTTGTTCTGCTTTGAAGTTACTACTTTTCGAGGAAGGGAACACCCTGGGATGCCAACTCAGCTCCAACATTCATGCCTGGACAGCACATTTTCTTGTGAAGTCTGTCTCTGTCTGTAGAGGAGCTCCCACAATACTGTTCATTAAAGCTCCTTTGTCAGATGGACTGCTAGTTGGATGAAGCCTGCATAACGAATCCTGGCTCCTTCCACAAGGTGCTAGAGCTCCCTGCAGGATACATTTTCCTCATTTTCACTGTTCTAAAAGATCCTCGGGTCGCAGTTGAGACGGCTGCAGAGCTACACACAAGTCTGGCCGCTTAACCACACCTAGACCACGAAGACACATTACAGCCAGTACAACCTCAACAAGCTACTTTACCAAAGCTGGCCACACTAAAAAAAAAGTAAATGAAAACCAGTCCATTGGAAAGCCACAAAGAAAGGCTTTATGGGAATGCTGTAAAGGATCCCTAGCTACATACAGCTTGTACTTCAGATACAAACCACAGCAGCAATTAAGTCTAGTGCTGGAAAGATTACAGGGAGGAAGAAGATTACAGGTTGCTCACTAATGCCAAAAATTACAAGGCGATACAGAAAGTGGTTGTGGTCAAAACAAATTGCCACTAAATGCTGTTCAGGCCTTTCCTGTCATTCCCTCATCTTCACTCAGTGTACACTGCCCATTCCAGACCAGTATCTCCCATTATCCTAGTGAGCCGGAGACAAAATGGCAAAGCCCCCCATCAGTCCTAACATATCCCAAAGCCTTCCTTTCCTTGATGCATTTCCATAAACCCAAGGCCAACTCTTTTCCTATAGCATACATACTCACAATATACAGCAAATCGTCTAACCTTAATCCTTCTCCATAAACTCGAAGCTGATTTGAAATAAATTTCAGCAGATAACAAGAAGGGTCATTTTATGTGGTCAGCATGGATTACACTAACTCTGGACAGCACACCATCACAAAGTGAAGCGTGGCTAGCAGAAATGAAATTATCAGGTAAAATAAAGATAACGAGCAGCAGGTTTTGAATGAAAGTGGAGTACCAAGGTGAATTTGTAAACAAGTGGCTGCTGAAACAGCTAAATCAGGAAGGTTAGTGTAAGCTTTGAGAACTTGGGGAAAGGCCCAACAGAAAAGTGTTAAAATATTAATTCAGCATCAGCATTCTCAAAATAAAATATAAAAATATAGTGCAGTTGTGTCAATTACAATAATATTTAATTTGTAACTAAACTTGTAACTTTTATCAAAAAGAGCTTTTTCCTTAGGCAAACCAACGAACAAAACAAGGAACAAAACACCCCCCAGGCAATGTTCACGCTGTAAATCGCAGCATGAGCTCAATAATAAAGCCTTGACTTTCATGGGCATAAAGTCAGAAAAAATCTTCACACATACAACACTCAGATTACAGGACACCACCTTTAATACTACTGTATGTTAGCATAGAAACAACAACAAAAATCAGCGTGTTAACTCTTCAGTTATAAAGTTGTTTCATTGCCACTCTGTTTTTACCCCCAACAAAATAATTTTATTACAATGAACTCGCATCTAAATCAAAACCCCATTCAAATAACTAAGTTTATAAAACTAAGAAGATAACTCCTTATTTAAAGAAGATAAATTCATAAATTTCTTGTCACACAATTACCTGAAGAGTTCTTTTGCTTCAAGGAACTGAAGCTGTGCAAACTGTATAAAGCCTGCTTGCTGCAGGATTCGTTTGTACATTACCTATCAAAGAGAAGAGGGGGGGGGAAGGTTTATTAGTTTTGTAAGGAATTACTTAACACAGTGCTAGTGACTGCTGCAGTAACTACCTGCCCAAAACACTGAACACGGGATCTTCAACACGGCCTGTCGAGTTAAAAGCTTCGATTCTCTACATTTTAAACTGTATGTACCTGAATATGCTGTACCTACTGCCCAGACTCCCTTTCATAGGCAGAAGAGTGTGAACACAACACTGCTCGTGATTACTTAAAGGAAATTCAACAAATAGCAAGTTTAACTTTTCTTATTGAATGATGACTTATCTGACATCAGTTTGACTTGCCTCGAGTTTTTGCTTGTGGCATTTTCAAATGTAAAAGTCAACAGTTATCTTTGAAGCTACTCGTGATTCAGCAGGCACCAAAAAAAAAAAAAAAAAAAAAAAAAAAGAGTTTTAAACTCAAGGGTGGTCCCACTTGACCATACACAGCTACTTTTCTCCCCATCTCACCTCACTTCTGCAGCAGCCTTGTTGGTGATTCTTAAGAATCTCTTCCCCATCTGATGAGCAGGTTCCTGATTTCTGGCAGTTTGGGAGGTTTTCTGCATGTGTTCCACCACCCACCCCATTAATTTTTGTTTGGTTTTAAAAGACTAATAAACCCCAACAACTAAAACAAAACAAACAAAAAACAGCAAAAAAAACCCAACAACAAGAACTTCCAAAGCAGTTCAACTTATCCAATACACAACACATTATCCAATGAACATCAAAGTACAGTTAAAAAGAGCAGCACAAGGAAAGTATACACAAAGCTGTCTCACAAGGTTTTATTGTTAAGGTCCTGCCTAGACAGAAACAACTTTACGAGAAGTTCAGCAGAAAAACCCCACGAGAGTACTTTAAGTGCCAGGTATTTATTTAATCTGAATGATCAATTACTTACCAGGAGATTAAATGAAACCCTCATGCCCAGAATATTTCCAACAGCAAAAGAGAACTATTAAAAGCCAAGAACCTAAACTGTGCGCTACAAAGGATCGGCTGTTTGTGACGACAGTGGTATTTTGCAAATGCACCCTGATACATCCGTGTGCCCTCATTCCCTTCAGTTTGCTCATGAACATAAGATTTCTGGAAGAAAATGCTCTCTGGCACAGCTTTTCAGATAAACAACAGTAAAAAAAAATAATCAATGCACAATACTTCATAACATCTGTGTATTAGTTACTATGCTTTACATCCAAGTGACTGATTCAAAATACAGTTAACTGAAGTTAAAAAGGAATTTAATTGCAATAAAACTACCTTAGGTGATCAATTCACCAAATACCCCAACTATTATTTTGTGTTTATGACTGTTATGACATCAATAAACGGTAATCTGTCAACTGATGAGTATCTGTCTGCTCACATGCTTACAGATGCTCGTAAAAGATTTACATCTGCAACTATCTGCATCTTGTGGCACCAGAAAACCTTCAAAATCCATCCTCAGACTGCCCAGGCAATGCTGAAGTACAAGTATTTCTCACCCTGCTAACTAGCATCAGAAGTAGGTTGGCTTGGCTGTTTGAAGCCTGTTTTCTGTCTCTGCAGTGAGCTGACCACTAATTTTTATGTACTTAGTAAACTAGGATATTGGAATTAAGTTTGAACTTATCTCAAGACACTGAAAATACGGTTTTAATTGGAGACCTTAGTCTGCGCAACAATCGTTTTTGACTAGAATTTGAAAGGAGTTCATGGATAGTGTATGTGTACGCCCAAGGAATCAGTTTTAGATTTGAACTGGTTAATTGGTATTCACTTTCATTTAAATGTTGACCTATCTTCACTTGTCCCTTAAAGCCACAGTACAAAAGAAACTGTAGAATGTCTACAGACAACTTTTTATAGATGCAATAATGAGATCGGGAGTCTCCAGGTTAATTTTTAGCTGACAAGATAAATACTAGACAGTAAGATTTCCCATGGTAAGGATTATGAAAGCAACAGCCCAGACTGTCTGTGAAGAATTCAATGTTCTAACTTTTTAAAAACAGGCTAGATCAATAGGCCAAGCACATACAATTAACTTTTTTTTTTTAAGGATAGAAAAACCACCTTGAATTCCTCCAGACCCATTTGCCAGAATACTGCAGTAGGCTTCTTTTTAAAAGGTACTTAATTATACCCAGTCTTAATTCAACATATTTTTTATTCCCCTGTCATTTTTTTGAAGAACCACCATAGGACTTTAAGTGCTTTAGGCAAACATTGACTGAAGTCACAGCCAAAAGCTAGCTACTATAACATGAAGTAAGACTTTTATTAATTCATGTCTGAAAAAGTGCTAGAAAACAGAAAGATGACTGCTGAAGCTGCAGTAGCTATAAGAGAAGACTAAATTCTCACAGCTACTAGAAAAATCCTTTCTAAAATGGCCAGAATTACCAACCAGATTTCTTTTCTATTTTTTTTTTTTTTTAATAAAGTCACTTTGGCTTTGGTCAGGTTTAGGTGCAGTTAATGTGTTTTTTGAAAGTAAAAAGAAATGAAAAAAAAAAGAAAATAAAAGAAAAAGAGCGATACCTATGCAAGATGTGTGTCAATCTAATCAAGGTCTTCACTACCATCAACCATGATTTCTGCAAACTTCAGCTGTCCTGAAAAATTAATAATTAGTTTTCAGTCATTTCATGGTAGCATGGTAGAAAGGCCTTTTTATTCTTCTATCAAAAATGATATCCAGCAAAGCCATCTCCTTGCAACACTTTCGCTTGGTGGTTTTCACCTAGCAGCAATTCTTGACACTTAAAGACAAATTCCATTTCATCTAACACGGCAGAGAAAGTTCGCAGTCTGCAGGGATCATGGGTTATACCAATGCATGACCTGCTTCTTTCCAATAACTAAATACTGGCTGTACAAATAATTCTGGAGTACAGGGACTTTACTGTTTCAATCCCACCAGCATATAGAAGCGTACGTATTTATGCCGATAAAATACCACTGCTAGAGAGAGAGATGGCAATGGTGGCCACAGACTGCAGAAATTAAAGCAGCACAAGGGACACGGGATGCTACACTACGCATACCAGGCAATTACTATCACTCTGCTGTATGGATAAATTACAGTGGCTGGATCAAGTGCCTCAACGTCAAACCTATGCATTCCTTCCTACTGCTCATGTAAAATGGAAAAACAAGGCCTGGGAAGTGTCAGCTACTGAGGAATCAGTAAATCCTGCAGAACAGATACCCAGAGAAATCTATCAGAAGTTACCCATTATTTATCCAAGTGTTGTTATCTGAAGACACCTTTTACACAAGAGTTAGGAAGGAGTGACTATGCAATCAGTTAAAGCATGCCAAAGACACGTGTAGGGCGTGTAATTTGGTTGGACTCCATCAGATTTCTATTATACGAGACTACAGTAAAAGAAAGTCTGATGTGCTTGTAACAAACCTGCGATGATAGCATTAAGTATCAGAGGCACATTAGAAAGCAAGCTCAACATGTTACGTTTCCAACTACAGAGAAGCTTTGACAATTTTGACTAACCTCTCAACAACTAAGCCATCTTAATACGAGTCTGTGTGAGACTCCATCAGTTTAAGCTGCTTAATATCAGTTTGCAAATACAGCCCAGAACTAGAGCAGGTTATTTTTTTGCAAGTAATAAAACATTTTCTGTTTCCCAGCTGTAACACTGACTCAAAGTAACTGAACACCCTTAAAAACACGTCAAGTTAGAGAAAACTCACAATATTCTTGGAAACAGTAATTTCAAGAAGAGAGGCACATAAGATACATGTGAGCAGAAAGTAACATCATAAAGACACAAAAATAATACATGCAAGAAAACTTAGGAAAGATAAGACTCTTTGTGATGTACTTTAGATAAGGAAATCCCGTGGCAAAATGCAGAAAGACATCTCCCACACTAAACTGACATAAAGTGGAAATAAATAATTAGAGAGTTTCATGTGTCCCGACCTCACAGCAGGATTTTGGTTTGCTTCCCTAAACAGCTTGCAGGGGAAAAGTTGTGAGTGAAGATGCAAAGCAAAGCGTGCTGGAAACGGAACTCAGGATTTGTCTAAATACTTTTTGGTTTCAGGTACTTCCAGACAGTTGTACCTTAGCGAAATGATAAACATTCTTCTCACCTACTTTTTACTTTTAACAGCCTCCCAGCTTTTTGTTCAACTAAGGAGTGCAGGACCAAATGAAAGCTGATATAAATTTCATCTAATTTAATGACTTGACCAAAATGCAAATGACAAGGAATTAAAAACTTCTTGAAATTAAAGAAAAATAACTTTGGACCATCACAGGTCAGCAATATCCAGTCACGTTCCACACTTTACAGCTGCCTAAACAAAAAGTAACGCAATAGGTACTATTTTAATGGAGACAAAATGCTCCAATGTATAATAAAATACAAACAAACCAGATTTTCTGTAGGTTACAGGTCAAATTTTGCTTTTCCAAAAGCAAAGAAATTATGTCAAATACTCATTCACCTACTTTGGGAGTAGAGAATTCATGGGTTTTTTTTCAAGTTTCAGTCTCTAAATGACAAATTGGAAGCAATACAGTAGAAAATGTACTGTCATATAAACCAGAGGAGAAGGAAACAAACACGTCTCTAATCAAGGAGTTACTAAGATACTTTGTCACACAAAAGTCTTAAATATTCAGTGACATACCAGTACAAGTACTACTCGTATGAGTTTGGAAATAGCACATACTTGCTTTAGACTTCCTGTCACTTATCTTTGAAGTTGTACTACTGTGAAGTTTAGTGTATGGTGACAACCTCAAAAAAAAAAAAAAAAGGCAGTAAAACCTGCAAGTTCTGACTGGAAATACTTACTAACAGCAACAACAAACGAAAACTGAAGCTGGTACTGTGGAAGCATCACAATGGATTTTTTACTGCTGATTTTTGGTTTTGTTTTGAATTTAAGTAACATACATGAAAAAAAACAAACCAAAACAACAAATCAAACACCAAAACCCTGTGAGAGGAACAGCATTCAGCCCTGTCAACATCACAGCCTTCACAAACACGAGCCAGTTCAGCAGCACACCTGTTTCCTCAGCCTGAAACATATCAGGCCTTAGATTTCTCTTCAACGCACATTCCTCCCCCCGCTCCCAAATCACGTTGGTACACATGGCCACCCTGTGAAATTTTATTTTCATGAAAATTCAAGGAAGGACAGACCTGAAATTTCTCTTTTGGAATATTCCTTCGAGCTCCTTTTGCTAGAACAAGGGCTTCTTCCACTCTGTGGCTAGCTAGAAGATCCTGAATCTGTGTTTCCAAAGGTAGTGGCACGAGGATATACACACCCTTATTAGTAGCAACAATCACCTTTCCTGGACAGAGCAAAAAGACATATGCAGTTTACATTCTCAAGAGAAAATGAATAAGTTTCAGAAATAAGATTTTAAGATACAAGAACCTAAACTATATTTAAGTTCCCAAACTCATCTTTGTCATTACCATATTTACTCGATACTATAGTTTACCTGCAAACTGCATCAGAAATGCAGCTATAATGGTAAATATTTTCATTTACTGAGGTGATTCTCCCCCTTGACACTGCTCTTATGAGACACCCCCTGGAGTACTATGTTCAGCTCTGGGACCCCAGCACAACGGACAGGAGCCTGCTCAAGCAGGTCAAGGAGGGCCATAAAGATACTCAAGGGGTTGGAGCACCTTCCCTACGAGGACTGGCTGGGAGAGTTAGGTTTGTCCAGCCTGGAGAAGGCTCCAGGGAGACCTTATAGAAGCCTTCCATTACTTAAAGGAGGCCCTACAGGAAAGATGAGGGAGGACTCTATCAGGGAATGTAGTGATAATATGAGGGGTGACAGTTTCAAAATAAAATAGGATAGATTTACATTAGATATTAGGAAGAATTTTTTTACTGAGAGAGTGGTGAGGCACTGGAATAGGTTCCACAGAGAAGTTGTGGATGCTCCCTCTCTGGAAGTGTTCAAGATCAGGCTGGATGGGGTTTTGAGCAACCTGGTCTAGTGTGAGGTGTCCATGCCCATTGCAGAGGGGACGGAACTTGGTTTTTAAAGGTCCCTTCCAACCCAAACCACTCAACAATTCTGTGACGTGAAACTGGCTATAATCTCTCGTGATGAGCTAAGCTGTAAAGGCCACCACTGAAACTTACTGCTCAGATTCCAGAGAATATGGACTTCTAACTACACTCAGAAAATTGTAGGCTATACATCAGAGGTAGCAAGTAACATATAGGTCATTGTGCTAGAGTTTGTACTCTCCTGGAAAAATAGTAATGCAATGCATTCTGCGCTTATGAGTTCATAACTGAAGAACAGACCGAGAGAAGGGTTTGCATTTTTTGTTTCACAGTTCTTTATGAAATATCCCATTTTAAGCCTTTTACACAGACACTCTAGAGAGCAACCTAACAGAAAAATTTTAAGATGTTAGAACTTTGTCAGGATAGCCAATGGACAAATACCTGCAGCTCGCAATTACTGACTCATAGTATTAAATTAACTTTGCTCCTTTGAAAGAGGGAAGTTACAAGAAAAAAATGAGATTCCTCCTTAACAATTAACAACAATTAGAGCACATTTAACAAGCATACATTTTTTAGAAGCATGGAACTTTGGATTCCTAAAGTTTACCTGTGACAGACTGCAGGAATCTCATCAGGAAAGCATTTGCTATAACAGTTTCAACAGCTAACATGCTTGCTAGATATTCTGCTTAAAAATCAAACCAAAGCGACAGTGCCCACAGCAGCGGTTATTCCAGAATTACTGACGCAAGAGTGTGTCCTTTTCAATACCTTCAAAGTCCTGTAGAATGTGACCTTCTTTAAAAGGCAGAGTTTGCTTTTGCTGCTGGTCCAGCATGCTGTGCACTGTAATGAACTCATCATCGAGAGCCACCACGTAAGGAAAGCACAAAGCTGCTCCAATCACATTCTCTGACCAGTGTACGGGGGCACGCTGTGAAATGCCGTCTACAGTTGCAAACATGCCTACAAAAGGGAAAAACAAAGCCTGAGGCTCGTGCTAGTTGGAGACTGTTCTTTTCCCAGTGCAAAGCATGGGCACCAAGGTATATAAAGTCTCAGAAGCATAGATGCAGTGTCAGGCAGCATGGGGACACTTGCAGATCTGTTGGTTAGCTGAGTTTTTTGGTTGTTTTTTTTTTTTTTCCACCTCTTTTGACAGAGTGACACCACCAAAAACTGAAAAGAGAAGAATAATACTGAAAGAAACTGGCAAGAATTATTCAAGTTTAGTAAGTTTCTGGTTTTTGTTTGGTTGGTTGGGTTTTTTTAGGAAGAATTATGTAATTTAGTTTGAATTCATTTCAAAGCACAAATATTTAGTGAGACCCAGCATTCACACAATATTACCTTTGCAGGAGCCACAGACCTGCACTGCCTGACCTAGCTGGCAATACAGGCATATTCGTTCCTTGTGGTGTCCAACACCTAAAGAGCATTTCAGCCAACAGACAGTCATTTACATACACTTCTTCACTTCTGCTACAGCAAAGTTTGCACAGGAGATGGGTCCGGCTGCTTGGAACAAGTCACTTCCTGGGAGGCGTCTTGTGTTTTCAATCGTTTGAAACAGATTTGAATATAGAGTGGCTGCATATAAAGTATATTTTCCAAAAAGCCAAGCACAGAAAAAAAGACATGTAAAATATCCTACCAATACCTATGCTGCCTTCAAGATAACCGTATTAAATCTTCAGTTAATTTGGGTTTTCCTTTGCACTATCTTTCCTCCTATTCTGTCCCTCTTTCTCCTAGCTTAACACAAGTTTGATTTGCTCTTGGACATGCCCCTGGTTCTATTGGTATGCCCCGAATCTTCCCGAGACACTAACCGACTAGAAGATGCAGTCAAAAGTTTTCAGATGTAGTTCAGTAACCCTTTGCCAGCTGTGCAACACTGAAGCACAATGTAAACTTCAATGTAAACTTCCATTCTAATGGAAATCAAATCTTTTCCAACAAGAGGCTAATGAGACATGGGTAGCTGAGTAGGACCCCCATCATGGAATAAAAAAGAAAAGAAACCAGAAGTCTGTAGATTTATTACAGAACTAGAGTGTAGAGCCTAAGCTTCGGGATCCTTTATAGCAGTTTTGACATGAGTAGCCCTTTCCCTTCACTAAGAATGCAACACAAAATTAAAAGCACGTTCTGGCTTCCCCCAGCTCTTACCTAAGGATAACAATAAATTTAATGGTTACAGTCAGAAACCGTGGCCTTTTTATAGTGCAGAGATTGTTATTTGTTATTATTAATACTTGTTTAGAAAGGAATATGAAAGCTTTCAATTATCATTCAACTGCTTGAGCCATACACCACTGAGAAGAGTTTATTCTGAAAAAGCAAAAGGAATAAACTGAAATTAGGTATTTCAAATTTGTCATATTTTACTCACTGAAGTCATGGAAGAGTTGAAGGAGGAATGGACCTCTGGACACAGTCTAGTCCAACTTCCCTGCTCAAAGCAAGGTCAACTAGAATAGGCTGCTCCAAAGGTCACCCAGCCAGGTTTTGGGTATCTCCCAAGAACACAGACTCCACATCCTCTCTGAGAACCATTTCCTGGTTTGACCAGCATTACAATGAGGAATTTATTGCCTTATGCTTATGTAGAATTTCCTGTATTTTAGTTTGTACTGACTGCCTCTTCTTTCACTGGATAGAACACCACTGAGCAGGGTGTGCCTCTGTCTTCTTTACACTCCCATCCACGCCAAGACCTTTGCAAGCTTTTTCTTCTTCAGACTGAGCAGCCCCAGCTGCCTCAGCCTCTCCACGTGATATGCTCCAGTCATCTTTCTAGTCCTTCAGCGGATTTACTCCAGTACGTTCATGTCATTCCAGGGAGCCCAGAACTGGACCCAACACTCCACACAGCCTTACTAGGACTGCGGGGAAGAATCACCTCTCAGCCTGCTGGGGATCCTTTCTCTAATGCAGCCCAGCAAGCTGCTGGACTTCTCCGCCACAAGGACACGCTGATAGCTGACGGTCACTTGGACGCGGAGCCCTCTCTGTAATGCTGCTTTTCAGCTGCCTAACCCCCAGCCCCTACTGGTACATGGGGCTGTCCCTCCCTAGGTACAGGGCTTGGCTTTGCTGAACTTCATGAAGTACCCATCAGCCCATTTCTCCAATCTATCAAAGTCCTTCTAAATGGCAACGCAATCCCCTCGTGTATCAGCCACATCTCCTGCTTTTGCATCACCTGCAGACTCGCTGAATGTGTACTCTGACCCTTCATCATCTTAATGATGATATTCGTACTGACCTCGCTATCCCGGGGGTACGTGACTAATGGTTGGCTCCCAGCTGGAACATGTGCTCAGTCAAGAGCTGCTTATTCATTAATGCAGGCCTCCCGCCACCTTTGGTTGTGTTCCTGCTCATTGGGGTGGACCATTCTAGAACCTGGAGGAAGTAGTCCTTTTCTCCAAGACCAGATCCCATGGGATTCTTCTAAACAAGTCCCTGAACAAACTAAGATCTGCTGTCCCAAAGTCCAGGCCTGTGGCTGTCTTCTCTCAGGATCCTGAACTTCACCGTGTCATGGAAACTGTAGCAAGGCTGCTCCCTTGACTTTCACATCCCTAGCCAAGTTCAACAGAACATAGCCTGTCCTCAACTCCTTGGTCACCATTAGTTCACTCCAGAAGTCTGCTGGACCGCTTGTGTCCTCTTGTGCTGCCTCACTAGCAGGTACTGGAATGGTTCAGGTGCCCCCAAAGAACCAGGGCCTGCAAATGTAGGTTGCTTTCTGTCATCTGAAGAAGGCCTTCCCTATCTCATTCTCTGGATAGGGTGGTCTATAGCAGTCACTCACCACAACATCACACATATTAATCTGCCCCTCTAACTAATTCATAGGCTCTCAGCTGCCTCCTCCTTTGTCCCACAGTACACCACCACATCTTCCTGCTGCTCTCGTAGAAAGGGTGACCCCCACCTCCGCTCCAAACACACCACTGTGCTGATTTCCCAGAAAAAGTAAGAGGGGTTTCATGACTCTTGTTTTCTACAGACTTCACTGCGTGCACATGCCCAACGCAGAGATTCTTCAGCCCTGTTTGCTGATAAGTCTTTCATCCACATCACCCTGCACCCTTTGTTTGCCAGCTGAGCCCACCACCACCATTCCTAGTTTAAAGCCTCCTCACTCGGTCAGTCAGCCTGCTGGCAAAAATGCTTTTGCCTCACTCGGCTTGTCTCTTCTTTAAATAGGGATCCATACCCATAAAAGCCAACTCCCTTGTCACTCTAAGCTGCGCAATCAGTTGGTGACCTACACAATTCACCCCCTCCTCCTCAAGCTGTTCTTCCTCACCAGCAGGATTGACCAGAAAGCCTCCATCTCCAGGGTGAGGGAGTTTCCCACTACTATTACTCACTAATTCGTCCTGGTGCTGCTGCATTGCACAGGCTCAGATGATTTGTTGGATAGAGCCTCCTGCTTCTCATCTGCTACTTTTGAGCACTGAATATAGTCCACAGATGCAGTCCCTCAGGCAGAGAGGCAAGTTCTTCCTTTTAGAAGTCACAAGTCTTCAGCCTTTACCATCACAGAATGAGCAGAGGCTCAGCCTGCCCTTCCCTCAGTACAGCTGGGGATTCAGGCTCATGCCTGGCTCCTAGGGAAGATTCAGCTTCCTTTTTGTCACCTCTGACACAGCAGGAGATCAGCAGGGCGCAGTACATCTTCGCTCGGCAACAAAACCTCAATGAAGGACATGATTCTTGCAGGCAAGGACAACAGTTCCCCCTGCCCCAGTCCCAGCAAGAGGCATCAGACACTCCCTTCAGCTCGAGGCCTGTAGAGCTGCCCGTAGCCTCCCTTGGGGAGCTTGGTTCCAGTCGAGGCCTCTGATGTTTTGGGGCAGTTGTTCCAGCTGATGTTAGGAAGTGCAGCCCGTGCCAGCGTGCAAGAACAGTTTGCTGAAATGGTATAAATTTAAAGCCTCTGCATGGCAGGAAGTCCAATTAGAAAAGTGCAACAAGAGTTTCAAGAAATTAAAAGTTGAATTTTGGTAAGCATAGTTTCATATATAATCAGAAAGAATTCATTTTGAACTCTAAATGGACTAGTTACTGGACAAAATGATGATACATCAACAATTAAGTTCCTCCCCCCTTGGAAAGAATGACCTATATGCAAACTTATTCACTGGATGTAGAGCCAACAAGGTACCCAAAGGCAAAGTCAGCTATGAACAACTCTAACCATCAGCTTTAAATCCAAGAGTCCCGGTAAGGAAAAAGGCCTCTCAGGGGACACTTAAAGGTCAAAAAGAACACTCAAAGATGTTCTATTTTACGATTACCATTGCTTTCTGGTGTTTTAAATTCCAGTCCTAACTCAAAAGCAAATTAATCTAAGTAAGTGTCACTTCACACATTATAAAGCTCAATGTATTAATACAGAATACATCTACTTCAGTAGAAGAGGATAAATTTAGCACAGATGCTCTACCAAGTGCCAAATGAATGTGTCTTAAGACCAAGAAAACCAAGCCAAATTTAGAACTGAATATTGACATTGAGCCTTTTCAAGTCTGTTCACTTTACAGCAGAGGCCTACCTCAAATACAAAGATATACTCTGCTTATATATTACCAAGGTGCCAAACCATCCCCACAACTGCAAAGAGACAAGCGTTAAAGACACTAAGAATTTTAACAAGGAAGAACAGCAAGATGGATAATGCAGGCAAAGCAGGAAGAGAACAGATCATTAAAAACAATCCCAAACAATGCACAAGCTGAATTGGGCAAGGAACTATTATAGAATCCCTAACAGGCAGTCTCTGTAAGGCTTCAGAGATAGTACAAGATAGACTTCGCCTGTATTATGAGGACAATGGAAGTTCATAGTATGCTTAGAACTGTAGAAGTGCATTTGCCTAAGCTATCCCATACCCGATATTCTAACCCCGGGACAATCTACGTACACAAGGATGTTGGATTTTACGAGTATAGGTCTTATTTTACAGCTCTCTTCCAGGGCACCTCATAAAAGCAAAAGTCAGACTGAAAACTCTGCTTTCTGACTAAATACAACTGTGCTTTTGGAAGTGTATCTGTTCTTGACAAATCCATACCAGAAATTAACCGCTTGAACAGAATCTGTTTTGAAAGAAAGATAAATTAAGATGCTTAGAGGGATGTCAAAAGGGAATACTTTCAGACAGGCAATTCACAAACTTTAATTTTCATAGCACTACTAATATGGCCAATGTCCACATGTAAAGCAACTAACAGTTTTAATAAGAAGTGGGCAACCAAGAGGACTTAGAAAAACCCTAGACTTGAAAAAAAATTCATCTTTGAACATTATTAATTTGCCTAAACTGATATTCTAACAAGTCTCTACTTCTTTCAAGAAAAACCATTGAGTTGATGTACATCTCGCATTCTGGTCACAATACAAAACTTACAGACCCATAGAATCATCTAGGATGGAAAACAGCCTCAAGATAATCGAGCCCGACCATTAACCCCACCCTACAAGTCCCTTGCTAAACCACGTCTCTAATCACCACATCTACACGACTTCTGCACACTTCAATAGAAACAAACAATAGCATTCCTGTTTTTCTATGGAATTTATATTAAAAAGACAAACCCCAGGCAGATTCCCAAATTAATGTCCTAAACAGCCATGACCTTTATGTCATGCTATTCCTAGTCTGGCAGGGAAGCTACATAAACTGCAGCTCCTAAATGGAGTCATATGGCAAACAGCAGGGAAGCATTCTGCCCAGAGGCTGCCAGCTCTGCCACATCATGGCTTTTCCAAACCAGAAAAAAAGTTCAGAATCACTGACCTCATGGCATATTATTGATTCAGACAGATTACAGCAGCTGCAGTTCTTACAGTCACCTGTCTGGTAGGCAAGAATGTTATTTCACATCACCTAGCTTTAGTTTTGTCATTTTCTGTAATATAGAGCTGAAAAATAATATTAAAAGCTAAGCAAATGGGATCACAAAGGCTGAGTAATATTTGACAACACCTACGGTTAGGGCATTTTACTTCTACATGAGTTAAGATGTAGTTTACTTTAACAACACACCTATTTATGAATCTGCTACTGTCTATAAAACGTACTTTGTATGAACTCCTCCAAAGAGGAGCATTTGAGGAAGACAAATTACCTCATCTACAGCACTTTAATGATTTCATAGTAACACAGGCTTCCACAAACCCTGCCGGGCTAGTCACTACAGAGAGGCTATCAGCCTCTGAAGTTTCACTCAAGTTTTAGCCAATTTTTTCACTCGAGATACTACTACTGTTAGCTGTCTGTACAGAAATGAAGCTTTTTACAGACAAGATTAAAACAGAAATAATCAGACTGTGCATTAAAGAAATAAAAATAAACAGGAGTTATTATAATACTTAGTACCAAAAAGTACCATCTTAGCTTCTGATCTCAACATTCCAGTATATTCCTGGGGACAAAAAAATTATTATTATGCACAAGACAATTTCTCTCAATTTGGAAAGCAAATCTTAGTTAAGGGTTAAAAAAAAAAAAAAATAAAAAAAATTATAATCCTTATACTCACCTAGTCCTCCAGGGCCAGCCAACAGAAACTCTTGCCTGCCTATCCTTTTCACGATTGGCCTCTTTTCCTCGCTGCAGTAAGGGAACAGATCCTGGGAGATGCCAGTATTGTAATTCAAAATGATGTACTGAGTAGTAAGTGCAAGACATAAGTAATACCCATCTACAGCCACAGCACAGGGCTGCTCCGGAGTAAACACTTCCTTCACTATCTGGACCCTGTCTTCGAACACCATGAAGATCTGAATGGTCCGCCGCTTGACGGAGATAATGCAGACTTCGACACAGAAAGGGTCCCCACTCACGGGGTTTTCATTTAATGTGAACGTCACGGCTCCTTTGATTCTAGCGCCGGTGGGGACGGGCTCCAAGTTCATCATGTTGACGAGTGTTATTGTGTTGTCGCAAAGCACAAGAAGCCTGGTGAGGGCAGAGGCTGCTTTCAACTCGCTCACGGGCTTCTTCAAGCCCAGGTATTTATGCAGTTGCTTGGTGGCAGCAAAAGTTATTTTTCCAGCTGTTGAGATCGTTTCGTCCAACAGAAAGTGGTAGATGAAGCAGTCATTGGTTCCAATATAGAGGTTCTTTCCACAACACTCAATGCATTCAATGTTAATGTAATTTTTGTCTCCCATTAACATCTCCCGTTCAACAGCAGAAACGAGCTTGAAAGCTTTAACACTCATTGTGTCTTCTGGGTGATCTGAGGAAAACAAACAATAATAAACCACTATTTGCCTCCACACGTAATCAAATGAGGTAGCCATTTAACAACACAACCAAAACTTCAGTGGCCTTTTTTAACAGTTTATTTCGAACCTGATTACACCAGCCAGCCAGAGTACGTGCATAGCTACTGAAGTGAACTGAACTTTGTGTTTCCACTCCAAGTCTATTCTGAAGTGGATTCACTACAGCACTCAAGCATTTTGAAGTGATGCTTCCTCCACAAGTAACTGGCATATTAGTGGTTCTCTCAGGGACTTTGGTACTACAAGTGGTTTCTGCTAGTACTTAGTGATGGATGAACCTGACACGTAAAGGTTTCCGTCACCTCTATATCAACAGATGCAAGCTTTGGCTCAGATTTCTAGAGAAGCCACAAAGCATTTAAAGCTACACGTTGCCTTACACTCGATTCAGGCCTGTTAACACACAGCCTCTTAGCAAAACACCATAAGGTATATTCCATTTTAACCCATACTTTACATTCCTTACTCTCCAGCAACCCCAAATACGCAACTTCCAAGCCTCTTCAATAATAATTTAAGCAGGGCATCATCCAACTTGTAATAAAAGGTGTTAGTCTGTGGTGTGGTTTCTTACTATCTGCAGAGCATCCGTTTTGTTCAGCACTATGTACACGTTCCTTCTATCAGACTACATGCACCAGCAACTACAAAGCACATGCACAGAGCAAATTTGGAAGCACGGCCCCTAAAGCAGTCATTAAGCTCAAGATGCAAGACCATAGAATGGTTTGGGTTGGAAAGGACCTTAAAACTCATCGAGTTCCAAGCCCCCTGCCATAGGCAGGGACACTCCCACTAGAGCAGGTTGCTCAGAGCCCCATCTGGTCTTAAACGCTCCCAGGGATGAGGCATCCACAACTTCTCTGGGCAGCCCATTACAGTGTCTCACCACCCTCAGAGTCAAGAGCTTCTTCCTAATGTCCAATCTAAATCTGCCCTGCCTTTAAACGCTAAGCGGAACTTCTAATTTTCAGTCTACAACCTATAACTACCCTTTTGCCATCAAGCACTGTCAAGGGATGGATGCAATCTAGGAAGCAATTATCAGTGGTTTAAAAAGAGTCCGTGCAATGTTACTGTGCTTCAGATGGGTTATTTTTACAAGGAACCAGCAGATAGTTGTGCTCTCCAGAAAGCAAATGATAAATTGCTGACCTTGTCTAATCACCTTTTAGTTTGTCATGACTGGTCTGTCGTGACAACAGAGGGGAAGACATGACACTGAACATCTTGAATGGACTTAAGAAATAAGATGCACAATTACTTCTGGTCCACACGTACAATGGAGATACAAAACTTCAGATGAAATTTCTGTGGACCAACAGAGACCGACATCAACAAGATGCTCTTGTGAACAATCCTGAAACTAGGCACTGTCAAAATTAATTTTGTTTCAAAGTGTTTCATTTTAAAATATTGTTTGTTTCTGCAACAGGACATTGAAAAATCACTTCAAAAAAATCCCAAACCAAGTGAGAAAAGGCAAGGTACACAATTCACAAGTAACCACTAAATAAAATTGTATCAAACTAAGAAGAGAGACAGAAGCAAATCATGTTACAAAAGATCATTATGCCTCCCTGGGTTGGGTTGGTGTTTTGTTTTTTTTTTTCTTGGAAGTTAAAAAGATTTTGGTTTGGGTCTCCATGACATCTGCAAACTGCACCCTCACCTGGAAGGCAAATTGGTCTTCCGACCTTCGACAAAACCAACCCAAACCCAGAAGTACTAGAGAAATAGCCTAAGGTAAAGTAATAATGCAAGTCTCTGGCAACATGGCCAGCTTACCCTCCAAAGTTAACAGAAGAAAGAGTTCAAGCTGACCAAAGGTTGACTGCCAGAAAACCCCAACAATTGTCAAGAGCCTGAAGTGATAAACTATCACCTGGAGAGGTTAGGTAGCTTTTTTACCTGAAGCTGCCAACAACTCAAAGCTCCTGTAGCCCAAGGTCAACATGTTAACGTGTGCCACTGGGAAAAATACAGAACTTTCCTCTTGACCAAGATGTATTAAAAATCACACACAAAAAAAAACCCTTACTAAATGAAAAGTATAAATCAAAATAGATACACAATCCCCGAGCGGAAAGAGAGAGAAAATAAATAATGCAGCACTACGTAAAGCTGGTAGCAAAGATATTAAACCAATTTTTGCAGAACATGCTGTTCCTCTAAAGTGCAAGGGGCCACTCCAGAGCCGCAAATCAAAGTCAGCACGCTACTTTTCAGATGTTCAGAGCTCCGGAAGACAAGATAATGGGGATGTTTACTACCAAAATAATCAATAGGGAAGCGGTCTACTAAATTTTAAGAGCACCAAGAAGCCCGTGCGAACGGCAGAGGCAGAAAGCTGCTCTCCCCCGCGTTTGTTAAGTAATTGCTCTTCTATTTGCTGCAGCCCTGCAGAGCGGCACCCTGCCTACCTTACCTCCGCACCGCACCCTCACGTACCCCTGCGCCCTGGTGCAATTAACTGAGGGCGAGCGCTAATTAGCCCTTGGACGCGATTCCCCAGCCTCGGTGCCGGCCCCTCCGGCGCCAAGGGCGATAGCCCCAGTTCCGGGAGGCCGGGGACGCGCTTCACGCCGGGCTCGGTTCGACGGGTGGCGGGGCGTAAAAGCG
>JANHFX010000377.1:0-18080 GCA_027560015.1 Chloroceryle amazona | reverse complement strand
GAAGAAAAGCAGAAAATAGCTTCTTCCATCTGCCCAACTCCTGCATAGGCTCCTTCAGAAAATAGAGGAAGAGTCACCCTCCACCCCACCCCCTCCACCCACGCACAGACTCTAAATGTAAACTACAAAGGTAAATAAGCTCACTGGAACTAACTGCAACTGGAATATTAAAAGCTAATAAACCACAAGCCATCCCATCCATCTCACTTCCAGCTAGGGGAGCTTGATACTGGAAGATGATAAATAGGTCCTCTAAAGGGTGGCCACAGCACAGCAAGAGCTCCTCCTCAGACCAAAGGCAGTTAAATATCCATCCCCAGGTTTGCTGTTCAGAGCTGTGTTTGAGATGACTCCCTGCACTCTCCCCCATCTGCTGGAAGCCCCTGGTGCACAGAGGGCACACAGCCGTGTTGCCAGCTGCACTGCCACCTGCACGATGGGTTCTGGCCAGGGTCCCAAGGGAGTTACTGCCCCAGCAAAGGCAGCTCTGTGGCCCCACACACACCATGGTGGCCTCTCAAACTTCAAGCAGCTATGGGACAAGCATCCCTTTTTTTTCAATTGGAAGTAGTCCATAACAGTTTTAACTCCTACTATAGACAATCATTCTTTGGTAAAGTTTATTTAACACAAGGTTCTATTTAGCACATTTTACACTATTTCTTTGACTTATAAAATAAAACTTTAAAGAAAACCATCTAAAGAAGATCCAATTACACTTCTTGTAATAAAATAAGCATGTGCAAAGGTATGTCATCAAAGCAACATAAAGCAGATTTATTCCAACATTTTAAAAGTTCAAGCTCTCAAGTAGGAAATAGAGTGAAAGCTCAGGCTTTTGAAGAATTAAATCTATTTCCAGTATTTCATGAGCTATATGTGCTTTAATAATGTCCAAAACACCGAAGCTCAAAATCTTCATGAAGGATGAGCAACTTGATACTGTTCATTTTACTTTGTCTCTATGAAATTATTTCCATACTTCCATATTTTTTTCTATTTGTTAATGCCATAAAAATAAATGCTTAAATAAAAATGTATTTGCCATGTATCAATTTTTAGTGCAGTTTATCACTTCTCCAAGGAAATAGTCAATATGGGATTCATTTTTATGTGTTACGATGTGTGTTTATATGTATCTACTCAGTACTGCAGAAAAAAAAATGTGTAGGCAACTCAGTTTAAAATCCTATTTTGTCACATTTCATTGCCCTCTCCAGATTGGAAACACATGCCTACACATTTTGATAACTTAGAGAATATGATTATATGCATTGTATATTTTCACTAGGCATCAGTGATTGAGAAAGTAGTTTAAGGAAGTCTAATTAGTATTTCAAATAAAGTACCTTCTGCAACGTATTTTGGTAAACTATTCTACACACACTTCAATGAAGTTTAGGAAGATAATTCTGCTTAAAGAGAATTATTTTTGCCCTTTGATAAAAACCTGAGATTAAACAATCCTCACAATGTTATGTTGTTGTTATCTTTGTGAATCAGTTTGAACAACTTGCTTCCTTTGATGCACAAAGTAGCACAGAAAGCAGTAGTATATGAAAACCC
Source organism: Chloroceryle amazona (assembly GCA_027560015.1). Lineage (NCBI taxonomy): Eukaryota > Metazoa > Chordata > Aves > Coraciiformes > Cerylidae > Chloroceryle > Chloroceryle amazona. Next base: position 16,514 of record JANHFX010000377.1, on the reverse strand, counting down.
CTTCTGAGGATTCCAGCTAAGCCAAGAGCCAGCATCATCAACAGGCACATGCTCTCAGACAGTTAAACACTCCTCACACAGAGCAGCTGAACCTCTCACCAAAACATGGAAGAGCAGATAGAAATACACCAGTGTGGGTGCAGGAGGGAGAATGGGTCCCACCATCCTCACTGTCCACAGCTGCACCACAGTGGAAACAGCTTCCTGCTCCCATACCTTGTACAGAGAGGGACAGCTCAGCTGAGGTTTAGCCTCTAATCTGAGTAAGGGGTTTTCCTTCCAAGCTCACCTTGAAGAGTTCAGTAGGGGGAAAGAAAAAGGCTGCTAAGGTTTTCCAAGCTAATCACAGTTACTAAACATAACTTTTTACTTGCATCACAGCAGAACCCTTTGGGTGTTTATGAGCACATGTGGTTCATACCACCAAGCAGCACCACAGGTGCATCCTCTCGTCTCCTGCTGCACCCAACACACACTGGCATGCTCAGCACCAACAGCTGCTGCCATCACAAGGCACAACCAACTCTGCAAGACAGCTTGCTGCCTCACCACCAGTGCCCATGAGACGAGGTTGAAGCCAACCTCAAGAAGCCACCTGGTAGGGTGGCAGGCAGGGACCCTCAGGACCAGGGCACAGACACACCAAACATAGGGGAGCATCCATGTGTTCTCAGTACTTGGGATACTCTGCCCAGACAGAGCCCCAGAGGCCATCTCAGACGATTAATAAACAGGTGCTGCATTATGCAGAGACCCCTTTTTGTGAAGCTTTTTAAAAAAGGAAAAGAAAAAAAATAGCTTATTTCAGTATTGATTCAAGAAAATCTCTATGCAGCTGCAACTACCTCCACAGAACAGCCCAAGATGAGAACTAGACAAGGACTGACCTGTGACACTCTTATTAACCCTTACACATTACTTTTAAAAGAGCAATTTTCACACCTCACCTTCACCTCTGCTCAGTGTTTCTTCTAACACCCACACCAGCTCTTCATACTTGCAAATCATTATAAACAGTATATTCCCCATTCCTGAAAAGCATATTTAGTATGTTGATAGTGTTAGATCTGTGGCTTCAAGCTCTGCACATCAGGCAAGTTGTGTGGAAAATTCCCCATAGCATGGTGCAATCTGACCTATTACCGTGACAATCAACTTTTGAGAAGTTTGAGCCTTGGGATAAGTAACGTCTTGCTGGTAAAGGCAGAACAAACTCTAAGAATCAAGAAGAGATATGAAACTTTCATTGCATTTGGTAGTAAAAGTTATTTTTGGCACAGCAAATGGACCACTGGAAACAAGGCCATTCACCACCTTTCTCCTCTGAGATGTCTGGAGGTACTAGAAGGAACTGTGCCCCACTCAAAATTTGATACAGCAGTTTATGATGTTATAACCCTGTGTTCTCCCTCTGTGATCTCTGAATATAACACGAAGCATAAAATCTCATTTCCTTGCACTGCCTCCAGTCATGGGAAACCAGTTTTTGATATCTTGTGCAGGCCTGTGGGAGTAGCAGCATCCATTTCACAGAAAGAAAAAGAAATGACACTTTTCTTTTGAAAGACAGAGACGAACAGAAGGATCCCCATACAGCACAGTACCTGCCAGTGAGAATCTTGCTGTTGCTGGCATGACACGCCATCAGCTCAGACACGTGGCTCGGTGGGATTTTATGCAGTTGCAGGATACTGATTTCCACAGCCCACAGATTAATTTCCTTCTGCTCTGCTGCCTCTGGAAGGTTTGCCATCGCTGCAGGGAGATCCCTACCTACCTTAGTCCACTCATTTCTTACGGCACAGACATGAAAGTAGAGAATGCTGGCTCAAGTTGCTCATGCCAACTGCAGCACCCAGCCTAGTCTCTCAACAGCCTCTATTTCCTCCTGTCCTCCCCCATCGTGACTTGCTACTGGGCTTGATTGAACTGATGCCAAATGCAGTACTTTGCTGCCATTATTATAACTTCATTTCCACCCATTCCTCAGGTACAGACCTGTCACCGCATCGCTGTCCTGGATGCACAGCACAGAGATGCCCAGAATTGCACTGAAGTTAAAAGGAGATGCAACCACAAACACCAGCAGTCAAGCTATCTGCTCCTGTCTCTAGCTTCAGGGATCTTTCAATGAACTGAATCTATGACTTTCCAGATCACACGCCCATGGTAATAAGTCTCTGATAGCACAGATGATAGAAAGAGAAGCTGAGACAGAGAGATGGGAGCGGTCATCTAGTCCCTAAGACCACTTTTCATTTTCCTGTAGCACTTTAGTCTGAAAGCTTCCAGCCTGTTCTCTGCTAGGAACACGCACACCCCTCTCCTGAACGCAGACCAGAGTAGCTCAACAACCACCTCCTCTCTCCAGCAAAGCCAGAAGAGCATGTGGTGTCCTCTCATCCCTTTTATACATCCCCAGCCCTGCAGGCAACACCTTGTCCACAGCTGAGCGCAGCCACAACCAGCTTCCACAGCAGTCTGCAAACACCTGTGAAATTGGTTTAACTGCCTGCCAGCAAACAGCACTGGGCTGGCACCTCTTATAGTACTTCCCCAACACTGGAGTTTATGAAATCTCACAAGAAGAATGAAAATGCTGCCACTTGTTTCACAGCACACAGTTAAACTGCCACCGTTTCTGTATTTCAGGCTGGTCTTTATCTGTATATTAAAGGTTTCCTGATCATATAGATTCCATTTTCCAAAAATACTAAACCACTAAGCAGCAGCACCTCTCCGTGTTGTGTAGTCACCATCAGTTGCTGCCCCATGGAGCATGAAAATCCCGGCCGCTTAAGTCACACCTGCACCAGCAGTCCCTAAAACAGAGCGTGTAAGATACACACTATCAGGTCTCCTAGGCTCCTGTGGCGTCAGTCCTAAGGAAAACCGGATATCAGAAGTAAACGAGATACCTCTCTTTCTAAACAATGGCATAATGAAAATCTGAAGAATGAGAGAAAAATAGGTAACATGAAAATAATTCAGAAACTGAGACAGATGGTTGAAAGAGGCTCCTGTCTTAAATACCATCTCAGTTAAAGGAGAACTGTAAAGATTGCTAAAACATACTCTTTTATATTAATTTTTGCACTTATGTTTATATATGTTATACATGCGTGAGAATGTGTACATGTGGTTTCATGTATCTGTAAATATTAGACACATGTAGGACACAGGCTGCACGTGGAGAACTTGCACTTTATGGAAATGAGTTTGAAAATGAGGTGTATCTTATCTGCTGTTGCCCTTTCTTTCTGAACTCAGGCCGTTGTGCTTGCTTTGACATTTCTTTAATGACCTCCTGATCTGTCCCCCTCTTTTCCCTCATGTGGTTCTTGTGCCACTGGGAAGGATGACCATCCCTCAGCAAGGACCTCCTCAGCCACCTCAATGGACCCCCTTCACAAAGCATATGCTCAATTCAGCCAACGTTGTAGCTATGCGAAATGACACAAAGACTGTGACATCTGCAGCTCCAGGAGATTAATCTCCCCGTGGTCTACTGATTTGTAAATACTGATGACTTTCTTTCCCCCTTTTTCTCTAGATCACAGCATGTGCACTGCAGCTGAATCAAACACACCAAAAAGCCTTTTAGGAACAAATCACATCCTCTGATTCAGACAGGGTAGTTTCATTTTCTCTTTTTTTTCTCACAGATGTGAACACTTTCACAGCAGGTACCACCATGGCACTGTTTGCACTAAGTTTCAGGACAGAGTCCCCAGCAATTACTGTCTTTGCAGCACCCAGGTACTGTATTGATCTACCCAAGCTGCACTGAAGCTTGGTCACAGGGAAACTGAGAAGAGCTAAACATGTCTTCCATCTGATCAGTCACTGAAGAATTCACCACGGACGTCTGTCTGCCTCTCTCGCACTGACGGGTACAAGTGCATCTTCCCAGTTTGAACATCTTTCCAATAACTATCTCCATGGGCTTGCCAAGCCTTCACAATCATCAGTCACAACGGCTGTCACTACACTTCATGGTGTAGAAATGAAATGCCACCTTTTTACAAAGCCAAGCAAATGTTATTGGATTTTTCTTTTAAAACCAAGCTGTTGGCCTGACTGACTGGCATGTTTATCAACCTGCTCCCTACCCGCACCTTGTAAGGGGCCTGCATTAAACAGTTTGCATTAAATCCAAGGAGGAATCTGCCAGCAACGCTTCAGAAATGAAATGGCGTGACACATAAGGATGCACCGTTATATACAAGGCTGCTATCCTTTTAACATGTTCTTCTGTCTTCCAGGGAACAAGATTGTTCTTGACAGCTGTTAATAAGAACTGATCTAAGTAGCTGCACACATCCAGGCAAAGGCCTGCCGACTGTGGGAAACGTGCCTTTCTGAAATCAAAGAAATACACAGCTCTGAAATTACTGGCACTCACCCAAGTAATTTACTTTTAACACTCATTCTACCCCCCTGTTTACTTGTAATTTTACCGCATTTCTTTCTCAATTGCTGGGAAAAATGTTCATATACCATAGCAGATGACCACTCTCCATCGTCTATCTAATAGTTTATTTAGTTTTTGTGTTGGTTTGTTTTTTGTTTTTTTTTTTTTTCTGAAAAGTAGTTGGGCTTAAGTTTCTGTGAAGTTTTATCCCCATGTGACTCAATTCAAGCAACCCAGAAAGCTCCCCAACAGCAAATGAAGAGCTGTCAGTCATAAGGTACTATACAAGTTACATAATTGGATATGGTTTGTAAAAAATATGCTGCTTAATTTTTTCTTTAAACATGCTGAAGTGGTATGGGGGCCTTATGTTGGCTCTTAACAGATGAATTTTACTTTCTGGGTTATTGAAAATCTACATCCCATAGAAGACAGCAATAAGTACTGAGATCCCACATTGTCCTTTGCAGTGGAACCACTGAGACGCAGCAGCGGTCTAATCCAAAAAATAGGTCATTCGGCTTCTCCCCATCAGCTCACTGCAGGGTATATTGTCAGTTTAATTTCTTCATTTAGTTCCTTCTGCTTCCCATAACACTGCTTTCAAATCGCAACATTATATGGGAGTAGGATATGCCAGCTGGCTTTGCAATTTTTTTGTAGACACAAGACTCCTGCCTTCAAACAAGATTAACGTTCAAGCAAAATTAAGATAAACAGAGCACAGAGTGTAGTGAAGAAGCCACCAGCATACAGCACCTGGGAAATGGACAGATACGAGGCGTGCTTCACTCTGGTGTCTCATAGATTTGTATTAAAGTTTTCACTATGACAAGAGATTTTTTAAAGGAAAAACATATGGAGGCATGTAGGTAAGCTTTTAAGGAGTAAGGAGGGTCATACAGAAATGGATTGCCTCCTGTTTCTGATAAAGGATTTATCTTAAGCTTCGGAGTGAAACACTGGAACACCAGTGTATTTGAAACATAAGCAGTGTCTCAGAATATGATGCCATATTCTCTGAGTACAGGTCCTGGTGAAGTTGAGCTTCCTTTTCTTATTCAGAATTATACCTTGAATCTGATAATTTTCTGGATGGTAAATACAACCTATCATATTTTATTTTATTTTTCGGAAACAGACAATAACAAAACAAATCCTTATTACCAGGCAGAATGATTGTACACTTATTTTCATGGTTACTCTAGTATATTCCAGCTCTTTCTCCCAGGGCAGATACAGTCGAAGCTTTTACAAACCTTCCCTGTTGAACGAGGAAGAGCACGTTGATTCTTTATTGCCATCTAGTGACCAAAAACTGTTTCCACGTTCACACGAACAAAAGAGAAAAAAAAAAAAAGTAAGCTTGCTTCTCACCTTGTGCTACCCTACCCATATCCATTATGGATCCTCAGAACCCGGATCTACAGGAAGCGTAGGCCACTGCTGCTTCCATACAGACCTTTGTCTCCACAAAAGAACAGGTCCTTGACCGTCCTTCTAGGACTCAGCAATTTACAAAGAGGCTATTCTGCAAAAATGAGTAGCCTTGCTTTGTCCCCAGGGAGCTCAAAGAGCTTGGGAAGGGAGGTCACCTGGCTGGAGGGGGTAAGCCCAGCACCACCGACCAGGGTGAGATCTGATGTAGCTGTAACAGCCATTTCCTCACCCTGGGAGAGGGAGGGAATCAGATTGTTTTCAGGTGTTTTCAAGATCTTTCAGAGAGTTATTTTCATTTGGCTCATATTTTCTGGCGGCTCACAAATGGTTCTCTTCTTGCTGGACAAACTCCTAGGAGCCACCTGCACGCAGGGCACCACAAGATGCCTCAGGAAGACTTTGGGAGCACTGCAGTCCTTAAGACACTTGGTTTCTGGTCTCTTCATCCAGATGCTGTGGCCTTTAACCAACCTGGGACCTCGAAGTTGTTCATTACTGAAGGGTAACAGGTCCAAAGTCTGTGTAGCCTCGGAGCGACAGAGAGACCACGAAGTGCTGGGCAGCCGGGCAGCGGGACGGACACTGGCGGGGCAGCCCCTGGTCCGCCTCCTCCCGCCAGGGCCCGGCTCTCGAGCCATGACGCGGCTCAGCTCGTGCCAGCACCAGCAATGGCCGCGCGATGGCGCCGCAGCACAGGCTGCCGAAGGGAGCCCCGCAGCGCTCGCGGAGGGCCCGAAATGCCGCCTGAAAACGCCAGGCCCTCTCCCCAGCCCGCGGAAGAGGCTGTAGGGATAAAGGTGGCCTTCTGCTCTAGCGCAAGCTTTGGGACACTTTCCAGGTACAGCCGCTTTGGTTCCAGTCTCACAGAACAAGATGAGAGCCCACGAGTGCCCTGGGCGGTCACGCCAACCCAGGACAGAGCAGCTGCCGAGGGCTGGCGTGAGCACCATTCCCTTACCTGCCTGCTCCTGCCCATCCGCTGTCCTGTCTGGCGAACCGGGCTGTTTCTAGGTGCAAAGCATCTTACTTTGCTTTTGGGCTGGAAAGCGTTCAAAGTTTGGTGGTGCTCAACGTGGCAAGGAATTCTTAATCCGTTGTTTTCTTCTCTCCTCCAGAACTTTTTTAAATAAGCTGCTCTTCCTGCTGAAGCAGGTGGAAAAGAACATTCCTAAGGCAAGTTTACCAGAAATATTTGAAATTATAACAGCTGTTGAGCCTGCATCAAATTTACAGCTTTCTGATGAAAACTTTTAAATGCCTCTTGATAAGGAAAAAAAATCTGAGTTACTCATTGTTCTTGATCCAGAGTAAGAAGTCACTTTTATTTGTCAACAAAGCTATCCCACTTTCAGTGTCTTTTGCTAAAGCTGAGCTGAAGCCTCAATCCGAAGATGTGCCTCTATTTACAGATTTAATCAGGAATGCTGTGGAATGCCTTCTGTAAAACAAACAAAGCCCAGTTATGAGTGGTTTTAAAGTTCCAGTTTTACAGCCTTCCTATGGCATCAGAGTTGAACAATATAAAAAAAATTTTAAAAAAGCAAGTCAAATAATCCATGTAATTACCAGACACTTTTATTTTAAGACTAGAGTTCTGTAATTCAAAACTAGACAAACTCACTATTTCTCACTGTGGTGCTCTCTCTCTTTAATTTACCAGGAAAGGAAAGTTTTACAGGGAGAAGTAATACCTCATGTTGGCAAAGACAGTGGTGTTAACATTAACAGCCTGACTTGGACAGGGCAAGGTACTGCCTATGAACCAGTGCAAGCTCAGCTGGAGGTATTGTCTGGCATAATTATATCAATGCTCCTGCTGATTATGCTCAGTGCAACCTCCTGAGAACCCACTGTGCATTGGAATCTAAAGAGCTTTGGGATATTCTAAGTATTAGCTTTTCTAGACACACTTCCTCTGCAAAATATCCCATTGTTCCTATTTACCCAATGTAGAATAATCCTGAATGATGAACTCTTCTCTAAATTTCAAAAATTCTTCCATACCTTTTTCTCCATGGCTTGATTTTTGTTTTATTCTAGCATTTTCAAAGATGTCAAACGTAGACATTTAATCTAGAAAAGCAAGTAACAGTTAAATCAGAGAAGAATTTAACATATTCAACATGCAATCATACTTAGCAGGGAGGCAACTAGGCCCCTTTTTTGGGGATGGAAAATTATCTAGAGCTCCATTTCTGATGCAGCTGAGATATAATCATACTATTTTTGTAGCAGGAATAATTTCAGCCTTCAGCAAATAAGGACAGTTGCTGAAGACTTTCCATGATTTGAGCTTAAAATTAATGGCTTGAGTCATGGCTATTATGTTCTTAAAACTCAAGCAGACTATAGGCAATGGATCTTGTTTGTGCAGATGTGAGCATAAACAGTCAATGGAATTAACGAATTCCACACTTTACAGAGAGAGTGTACCTATGGCCAGCATTTCAAGAAGCTATATAATCCAGAAATGGGCACTGGAACACCAGGCAGTGGGGAGATAAGTAGTGACTCTGTAGGTATGGCCCTTTGCCTGTAGGAGGCCAAGTATCACTTCTCACCTCATGTTTCTCAAGGGTTGGAAGTGGCAGAAGAATGTTGCAATGGGCACAGTTCACCAGCATGTCAAAAGACTGGATCTCTTTAAGAGCTTGAGGTGATGCGGAAAGTCCGCTACTTGTGGGAGAGGAGCCCATCTTTTTGTTCTTTGTGGGTATAAGCACCATTCTGGAGGTCAACGGTTGGTCCTTTTCTTTAATTTTGGGACGGACATCTTTCCATGCCATTGCATGCTCAGAGAAGGAAGAGGGATCCGGGGAGGAAGAAGACTGTGGTGGATCACTGCTGAGTTTTGATGTTGGCTGGTCAGCAACTTCTGTTGACATATGGGCTTCACTGCATTTATTCTGTTAAAAGAGAGCATGCATAATGAGGTGAAGGTTGGCACTACATGCAACTGTGTGATATGCTGTGATTTGCAACAGACATGAGTCATAGGCAGGGACAGTGGACACCACCTCACAGTGATGCTTCAGTTGAATACACTGTATCATGAAACTTCAGCTTGAAGATTGAAGACATACAGCCATTTCTTACCTAATATAAAGTGTTTCAGAGAAAAAAAAGCTGTCTGGAAAGCAAGCACAGACCATTCTTTTGTTCAGTTTCAAATGTGCTTACCAGATGTTGGGTGTACTGGTCATCTGGGAATGACTTATTGCACTTCTGACAAAGATTGACACCAGTACCTGCAGAAGTTAAAAAAAAAAAAAGAGTCACACAGTACTAACACAAGTCATGTAGACAGGCTGCTCAGATCCACTTATGGTCACTAGTTCTAGAGAAACAAAGAATGCTGATTCCACTGGCCGAGAGGAATTAGAGCTGTGATGACATTTTGCTTTTGGCATTACTCAAAACCAATCCACCATCCCTTCTGGCAAACTTCAGGATATTTGAAATTCCACTCCAGCCCCATGTTTTGTGGCTAAAGATGTTTCCAGCACTCCTGCTCTGGCCTAGATAATTATGTTGCTATGGAGTTTTGCTCTCTATAGTTTATTTTGCCAATCACTGCACATTCTGATGCCTGTTCTTTTCTGTGATCATTGACAAGATTCATGATTTTTTTCTTTTGACATACTCTGTCCAATATCTTACACCTCATAAAGCTGCTCTCAACTTTGAGAAATGCAAGGTATGCCTTTATATATGAAGTAGGAGGAAATTCTATATCTTATTTTCTCCTGTGCAACCAACAGAAAGAGGAAGAAGTCGCCACTTATTTTCTCACAGAAGGAATTTCACTTCCAGCATATAAGGAAGAAACATAGCCAGTGACCTACCCGTCGGTGGAAACACTCTGGCTTTACAATAAACATCATAATAAAAAGCAACATTTGGTCATTTCACTGTGGTTGGTTAAAGAACAGTTCCCCACAGCTTGGATTACCAACAATTGTAGGGAAGGCAGGAGAATTTTCACTGCGATTTAACAGAGTTGACACAGTCCATGACAAGGGTGAATTGTGCTTACCAGTGGGGTGAGTAAGTGTTGCATTAGTGGATGCTTCAGCAGTTTGAAGGTTCACATCCTTATGACAGGACAGACCACCATTCTGACAAGTATCTTTGTGTCTGTTCCAGTCTTTGTACATGATGTATTTGTTACACTCCCAACACCACTCTGTTTGGCTGGCGCAGGTGTTCAGGTGCTCCTCCAGCTTGTCAAAGGGCATTTCAAGCTCACAGATACTGCATTTCATTGCTCGTTTGTGGCATTCCTTGGTCTGCACAGGAATAGAAGAAATTATTGCAAATTTTTCATCAATAGAAAATTCATCCTGGTGTACTAGAAGGGGGGTAGCTAGTAGGTGGAGAAAGCTCCTCCTACCCCTCTACTCTGCCTTGGTAAGGCCACATCTGGAATATTGTGTCTAGTTCTGGGCCCCTCAGTTCACAAAGGACAGGGAACTGCTTGAAAGAGTCCAGCGCAGAGCCACAAAGATGGTTAAGGGAGTGGAACATCTCCCTTATTAGGAAAGGCTGAAGAAGCTGGGTCTCCTTAGCTCGGAGGAGACTGAGGGGTGACCTCATTAATGTTTATAAATATATAAAGGGTGAGTGTCAGGAGGACAGAGACAAGCTCTTTTCAGTGATGTCCAGTCATAAGACAATGGATGTAAACTGGAACATAGGAGGTTCCACAAAAGCATTAGGAAAATCCTTTTCACTGTGAGGGTGATGGAGCACTGGAACAGGCTGCCCAGAGAAGTTGGGGAGTCTCCTTCTCTGGAGACTTTCAAAACCTGCCTGTGGATGCATTCCTGTATGACCTACTCTAGGTGATCCTGCTCTGTCAGGGGCATTGGACTGGATGATCTTTCAAGGTCCCTTCCAACCCTAACATTCTGTGAATACTAAAAGAGGGCATTGGGTGAGACCAAAGAGTGACTTTTTAAGTTTCCTTCAGAGGTATCTACACAACCAAATGCAGGCCCAGCTGTATCAGGAGTTTGCCTATCTAAGCTATCTCTAATTTAGGAAGATTTACACAATATAAGGTAAAATAGGATTCAAAAGCAGTGAAGATATCCTGTGTCAGTACAGGTTAGCAACAGCATACAAGCTGACCTAGAAAATTCCAACACTTCAGCTACCAACACCAGGGGAAGCCTGCTGTGTCTTCACTGCTTTGGTTCCTTCTGAAATGGTTAGACTGCAGGTAGCACGGACAGGCTGCTCTCACTTCTCAGCCTCTGGCAGTTGTTTTGTGTATCTCCTCCTTACCCGTTTCCTTGACTCTCACTTTATATAGCCACTTCTTTGGAAAAACAAGTAATATGAGTGTGGGGGCAGGAAGAATATGTCTTTAAGAAGCCCTCAAAGAACATCAGCTTGAAGTGCTAAGGATGAGAAATTAATAGATTATCTCCTGGAACAGACTGCCCCATAACAACTGGATGGGCAACCACCATGGGATATACTTATTCACAAAGGGGAAAAGGTATACCAAAAAAATGCAACTGTTCAGAGGTTTAAGTTTCTTCATGGTCCAGGAGAGGAGTCAGGGATTTACACGTTTTTACTGTTGAAACCATTAGTGTGACTCTTGGTAGCTGTTCAAAGGGGTCAGCTGAGAACGTAAAAAGTACTGTACTCCATACTTGCCTCATGATGCTCTAACTGGTATTGCTGCATGCTTTGGTGACAGAGATTACATCTGACCTGCAAGAAAACACACAGCAGTTCATTGGGAGTGTAGGAAGATGGGTAGCATTTTCATATGTCAATACAACTTCAAGCTGCTGAGATGATCTTCCTGTCATTTTCATCCCATTCATCAACAAGTTGTTGGTGAATCTTTGTTTCTCCGATAGGCCTGAGATGTGTTGTTAAGAGTTTGAGGAAAACAGATGTCTGATGGTTCTGCAGGAAGCTGTCATTCTGTGCAAGGATCCAGTTCTCAGAGTTGTCCATGTGAAATGCAAAGTGAGATGTGAAATAAATGGTGTGTGTTCAAAATTTTGACCAAGGTTTAACTTAAAAGCATAGGTCTGATATCAGCTAGTCTGAATTGTAATAGCCCCTCTGAAAATATAGGAGGTAGGCTAGCTTTCTATAGAATCATAGAGTGGTTTGGGTTGGAAGGGACCTTTCAAACCTATCTAGTCCAACTCCCTTGCACTGAGCAGGGACATCTGAAGCTAGAGCAGGTTGCTCAGAGCCCTGCCAAGCTCCCCTGAAATGGTTCCAGGGATGGGGCATTAGCCACCTTTCTGGGCAACCTGTTCCAGTACCTCACCACCCTCACTGTAAAAAATTTCTTCCTTCTTCCTAATATCCAGTAGAAATCTACCCTCTATTAGTTTAAAAGCATCACCCCTTGTCCTGTCACAACAGGCCCTGCTAAGAAGTTTGTCCCCATCTTTCTGATGGGGCTCTTTTAAGTCCTCAAAGGAAACAAAATATTCTCCCTGGAGACTTCTCTTCTCCAGGCTGAACAGCCTCAACCCTCTCAGCCTGGCCTCCCAGCAGAGGGGTTCCAGCCCTCAAATCATTGTTGTGGCTCCTCTGGCCCTCCTCCAACAGGTCCCTGTCCTTCTTGTGCTGAGGACTCCACATCTGGACACAGTGTTCCATAGCTTTTCCATGAGAGCTACCCATGTGTTCTGTTAAGTAACTGACATCAATGCAAGTGCTAAACAATAAAACTCGTAAGGTAAAATAAAAAGTCACACCTGTATGCTCATGCTTCCACACAGTACCTCTAGCTACAGTGTTCTTAATGCTATACTAAAAATGCTCCCTATACGAAAAGCTGATAAATATACTCTGCCAGTTCAGTCTTTTAAAAAAGTACAGTGATGCCATAGCTTTGTACACACATGGTTTATTTCAGAGCAGGTACTACCTGTCTTCCTCTAACCAAGTCATTTAACTTGCATGCTCTGACTAATTCACAAGCACTGGGTGCATGAATCCATACTGGAGCTGTAATTTCTACTGCTGAGGAAACTGAGATACCAGAGTGGAAGCTTTATTCTCTTAAGCTGACTGTGCAATAAGATCAAAAGGTGCTGTAACCAGGCCTGAAGGGCCAGACCCTTACAGATTTTCTGGTCAAACAATTACAGAAGTTCAAATCTGGTTAATAAGGAGCACAGTACCATCAACATACTACTTTAGGGCTGACAGAACTTTTTGCTATTTACAAGAATACCCCGAAGAACACATGGCATTCCTCACCTGCTTGTGTGCTTCTGTTTGATGGTCTTTCATATCCTTTTGGGCAACTGCTTCTCCACATACTGGACAGAGAGCATGAAACCTCAAGCAGTGGGCCTCATGGAGGGAAAAATTGGCAGCAGACACACCACGTTTACTACCGAGAACATAAATGGGAAAGAGAGAAAAGTAAATGAACTGTGGTGTGTTGAGTTGAACCTGGTCAGCAGCCAAGCACCCACACAGCTGCTCACTCACCACCACCTCACCACACACACAGTGGGGCAGGGGGGGAAAATAGGAAGAACAAAACTGATAAAAAAACCTGACAGTTAGATACTTGAAAGAAAGAGGAAGAGAAGAAACAAATGAAGCAAATAACATCACTCACGACCTCCCACTGGCATACCTATGCCAAACCAGTCTGTGAACAATAGCTACCTTGGAAGAGAAGAAAAATAAAATAACCCTAACTCTGTTCTTCTTCCTCTAATGCAGTTCTTATTCCTGAGCATAGGGTTATACAATAAGCAGTATCTCTTTGGTCAGTCTGGGCCAGCTGCCCAGGCTATGTCCCCTCCCAAAATCTTGTTCACTCCCAGCTTACAGACCAGCAGCGATAGAGAGGGGAAAAGGAAAAAACCTTGAAGCACTGCTCAGCAAATCTAAAACACTGGTGCGTTATCAACGCTTTCAGCCACAAATATAAAACATAGCACTGTAGGGGCTGCCGTGAATAAAATTAACTCCATCCCAGCCAGACCCAGTACAGCTGTTTTCAACTAGTTTGTCCCTAAAAACTAGAAATAGGTATTTGTCTTCCCAGTTCATCTTAACGAGACATTTAGAGATTAGATTCTGTTACCTGAAAGGGATAGAGCGGCTGGCTCCTGGTATATTTGTCCAACAATTGTTTCAGAAAAAGCTCCAGCTGTTGTTTATATTGTTTACAGATGTGGAAAGAAAATAAGGGCACCTCTTCTAGGTGTCACCTAAAGCATCACAACATTTACAGGTTTTTGGCTCCCAGTGGACCAATTTAAGGTAGCCCAGCCAGGCAGCTGCTCTGTTCAGATGAAGGCTACCTCTGAGCTGAGATACACAGATGTTATCATGCTCAGTGGATGCAGGAAAAGCCACTTAAGTTTATCTGGAATATCACTTATTTGATTTTAATAATTGATGTGTTCACAGCATTAGTGGCAAGAATCATGATACAGTTCAACAAGATTTGGCTAAGACTTCCTGAAGAAGCTTTCAGGTGCAAACCTTAAGCAGTGTAAAACTTGCATTGCTCCCCTTGAAACAGATTTGGGATGACTGACATGCACACCAGCTGGTTTTCTGTCTTCCTCTGCCAGCAGGTCCTGGGACCCTGATCCCATGGGACCCATCTTAGGGTGTTTGCCTCACTGCCCTCACTTCAGATTGAGAGACACTAGTGCACCAGGCAACAGGAGGTGAGGTGTATCCCTGTCATTTCAAAACCTTTACTGCAGTGGTCCCAGGACCCTGATGCTGAAGGGACTAGTGACTCACAGAAAAGAGTGATGGTCCTAAGGACATGGCAGCAGAAGGTAAATCCAGGCCACCTTTCTGACCTACAACAGTATGAAGACTGCCCGAAATGTCACATACACTCCCACCTCTCCTACTCTGAGGAGATGTGTGAAGCAAAATACCTGCCATTTGGCCTTTCTGGTCTAGTATTTGTCCCAAACTCTGACATTATGTCTAGGCCACAGAACCAGTCTGCCCAATGTATTTGTTGGCCACTCAGTGTGGAGGGAATGGCCAGGATGAGGCCACATAAATTAGAAACAGAGTAGCCACAGCAAAAAAGCCCTGGGGCAGTGAACTCTTAACTTTCTTAGAGAAGGGAAATTGCCTCAAGGAAATCTGCTTTGCACATGAGGAGAAGCTTCTCATGATCATGATGGATAAGCAATGGAATGGATTTCTTGTGGGAATGTGTGACCTCTGTCACCAGAGTTTTAAAGAATTTGTTAGAGGCATCTATCAGAAGTTTTAAGCAAAGTAGGTATGCCAAGGAGTGTGATCAGTGTGCAGCAACTGCTTTATTCAAATCATGCCCTACAAACATTTAAGAACATAAGGCGCAGGCTCTCTTTGTGCAAGTCTAAGCATTGTTTTTACTTTGTGACCAAGTAAAATTGAGGCTAAGTTCATGTTTAGCCTTTCTAAGTTTGACTTTTTTTTTAATTGCAGTGTTTCATAACCTTCATTCACGTAATTTGCCCAATGGCCTAGCTACTAGTTGAGACACACCCAAGTCACACTATCCTTACAGCCCCTTTCAGTCTTCTATTCTATGAGAGATGGCCAATTTTCCTAAAACAAAAACAACAAAACAAAAACGAACAAACAAACAAACCCATCCCCCCCCAAAAAAAAGAAAAAGAAAAAAAAGACTATTTTATCATTTAACTGTGAATATAGCAACATAATGAAACATCAGCCAGAAGGGGAAACTGAGGGAGCTGCTGGGTTTTGCATCATCCATGCACTGACTCCTCTGCCAGATACTGCAAAATTACCCACACCAATATTACGTAAAAAGAGAGCACAGAGCATGGGAGAGGGCAATGGAAGAAAACCCTCTGCCGCAAAGCAGCAAGAAAGCTGCAACATGGAAAGTTGAAAATGCATACAAAATATTTTTCGTTACTAGTACAAACGGCTTGCGTACGCCCCTCCTGCTGTGTGGTTCTTCCTCTTCTGCCCCTGTTACAAGAGACCTAGATAACATAAAGGAAAATTCTAGAAAACTTTTTAAATCTTCACACTTTGTATGGGTGGAGAGGAAAAAAGATCTCTTACCATTTTCTGCAGAATCTGCTGTCTTCTGTCATTTTTCTTTTTGTTCTGCTAGATATCCTTTCTTCTAAGAGCAGAGAGGAGAAAGAAATGAAACTGAAAGCTCTGTTGCAGTAACTCCACCCCAAATAGCTGCTTCGCCAAAAATTCTTTAAAGGAGAAACAGCAGCATTGCCAGACAAGTATTAGCCTTTAGTGTGAGTTCCACGTACAGATTACAGGCTGGGTGGAGTATGGATTGAGATCACTCCTGAGGAGAAAAACTTCAGGGTGCTGGCCGAGTCAACAATGCAGAAGTGTAGCTGGCACCATTTAGGGTCAGGTCAGCCCCTTAGTCCTATAACAGACACCCTCTGTTAACCCCCCTCCCTCCCCAAAGGGGAAGAGAAAGGGAATAAGGGAGAGAGACTCAGACATTGGAAAAGGGAACTGGAACAGCTTTAGTGAAAATTAATAACAATAATAAATGGAATATATACAAAACCAGTACCAAACACAACCCCTCTGATGGCAATTATGTCACCGTCACCACTGATGCTGTGGAGCAGGCACCAGGAGAGTCCCAGACTGGGCCCTGCAGCAGACAGGAGCTGTG
>JANHFX010000376.1:16329-39209 GCA_027560015.1 Chloroceryle amazona | reverse complement strand
AGGCCTTTGTAAACAGGCCCTCTCCAGTCTTTTTGTAAGCTCCCTTCATGTACTGGAAGGTGGCTATTAGGTCTCCCCAGAGCCTTCTCTTCTCCAGGCTGAACAGTCCCAGCTCCCTCAGCCTGTCCTCGTAGGAGAGGTGTTCCAGCCCCTTGATCATCCTTGTGTCCCTCCTCTGGACCCGCTCCATCAGATCCATGTCCTTTCTGTGATGAGGGCTCCAGAGCTGGATGCAGTATTCATTAAGTGTTAGTTGAACATTAAATGTTAGTAAAATCCAGAGAGATACCACATGAAAGGTAGTATTGGAATAGGTTACCATAAGTAAAACTTCTTAATCTTGGTGAAGTGTTCGTTTTGTTGCCTCAAACTGCAGAGCTTCTGTGTTTGCCACATCTCCAGGGTAGATGAGATTTTTTGTTTTGTTGTTTTTGTTTCATTTTGCATTGGAGTGTTGCTGTTGTTGTTGTTTACACCAAGATGTTTTACCCTGTTGTAATTCTGGATGTTGCTGTTTTGCTAAGCTCTTTGATTTTCTGTAGTATAAGAATGAATGCCATGGACCAGTTTCAAGAGTCACTTTATAGAAATTCCTCATTGAATCCTTATCACTAAATTACCTGTTTAACATAACTGACTAAACTGTGTAATAGTTACTATAATTAGCTCCATTTCTCAATATTTACGACTCAGAATGATTCCTTTTTGGCTCAAAAAGTGTGATTTTGTTGGGTCACAGGTGTGTGTCAGTTTACGGGAATGCTACCAGGAAAATTCAAGAATAGTGACTTCATCGGACATGAACTTTTGCACTTGCCTGTACCTCCAGGTTTATCAGTGCGCTGTTTACTGACCCTGAGTGTATTCTTCTGTTTTTATTTGCAGAGTATTACTCTTGAAACTATTCACTAAATGAAGCTGGGAGGAAGAGCAACTTCCTGATCATCTGTCTGTCCCTAGTCTTCATTTTCATGGCTATGGGAAGGGTTGAATGCAGTCGCAACAGCAGAATTATTAGCTAACTCTCTTGCCTGTCTTTCTATGGGTTTCCCCTGTGGCAGCTCAAATTGGCACAGTCTGTGACATTTTATGTCAGTACTGCTGAGCACTTTGGAGTATCATAAATGAAACAAGCTTAGTGTGCTGTTGTTTGTTTACTACTATTTGTTATCAGGGCTGTGGGCAACAGCAAAATAAAGGTATGGTTTAGTCAGGAGAACTGAGTGTCTGCCTTTGTAAGCAACTTAACTGATGTAAGCTTGTCCTGCTGCCTGAAAGCAAGAGTTCTTGCTTTTCCCCTCCATCCCGACTAGGCTTTGCATTTTGACTGCTTCCTTTGTGCTGGCACTAACACTCTTAATGCTGTACAGTCAACTGAACCAGGGAGCTGGTTTGTTTAAAAATGGAACCAGTCAAATTAAAACAGGCAAACTAACACACATAAGAGACTTTCCACTGAGCTACATCTGCTTGGCCTGTGTGTGAGGGACTACCTACTCAGCAGCTTTATCTGGGTTTAAGTGCTGACTCTGAAATGATCAGTAGCAGTGTAGTTGTGTATCTTTCTCTGCTGACACCTTTGAAGAACGGCAGGAAACTGCACAAGGGGGAAGATACAAGGATATCCCTCAAGAGGGCCAAGAATGTTGAACAGGTCTTGGGGTCCAACTCAAAGTGAGAAGAAAGGTGATCAAACTCACATTTTATGGAAAGGCCACTTATAACAAACTCTAAAGAAACGGCCAACTACAAGCTCATCAGATCTGCAATTGTCTCAGATAAACAGGGGTATCACTTCACTTTTACTATGGCCCTTCTTCAGTAATTCTTGGCAAAGTTTGATCAAAGTTTTTATCCCAATATAAGAAAGAAATTTTTTACAGTGAAAACAATTGACTGGAACAACGTGCCCAGAGATGTGGTGAAGTCCCCATCACTGCAGGTTTCCAAGATGTAACTGGATAGGCTGCTAGATAACATCATCTGGGATGCCTTTCCCATGAAAGGGTAGACCAGATAATCTTTTGAGGTTTCTTCCAACCTTGGCTGCAGTGTATTACATATGTAAATGAATACAATGGAATTACCAAGTTTTAAATTATATCAATGAGGTATTTGTTTGCATTAGAAGATTCCTTTCCTCCTTCATGCTCTGTAGGTGCTGGAGTAGATATACAACTTCTTGGAAGAGTTAAAGAGGGTTCCCCTCACATCCCCAAGAACAAATGTTAGAACCTGTAGAGCATCTTTCAGTTGTGAATGAAGTTTTCAAGAATTAATTTTAATTCTGCGTGTGCTTCTGTCACAACAAAGATAAATTGTATCTTCAAATACAGTTAATTGCACACAAATTCACATCAATTTCACATGTCAGTGAAATTTCAGTATGTGTAAAATTTTTCTTGCCTTAAATCTTTAAAAAAACTGATTACTAAAGCTAAAATCCTGAATTGTTTTTTGTTAAATACCTTTTTTGTGCTTCCTACTCAGAGGCATAATGAGTATTGTACTGAATCACTGTAAGGAGTAGGAGAGCATCAGTTGAATTATTGTTTAGGTTTGGGAGCTGCTCTAGTGTTTTCACAGTGGTGGATAGCAAGTATGCCCTGATATGGGTAGTTTTGTGACAGCTGAACTCGTGCAGCTTTGTTTTCTGTGAATTTATGGTCTGTGATTGATCAGTTATAAGCTGTGACTTAAAGCTTTACTGACCACTTCATAACTGACAAACTTGGATTAGATGTTTATTTGTCTCCCAGTCTATTCTTGAGTGATGGTGTTCAGAATGCTTCCGTCCTCTATACTGTTGTCCTTTCTTAAGGAAAATTTCCATGAGTTTAAGGTTACCACTGTTGTGTACTAGTTGGTTGGAAAGGACCAATGAGTAAAACTGACTAGGGGACCAGTGAGGAAACTCCAGGTAGACACAAAGCCCTTTTACTGAAGGAAAAGTACCTCAAAATAGGGAAACTGTGTTAACGCCCTTTGGCAAGAAAACCTGTTGAAGTTTTCAATTTTTGTATTTCTAGTCATTTTGACAGCAACTGTACCCATTTAAAATAAAAATTGATACTTGATTTCAATCTTATTAAACCAAATGTAATCTGTGCTATTGAGACTACGAGGTAACTAAGAAGGATGCAAAACTAGTTGACCGATGAGTTGGTTTCAGTGGTGGATACAATCTAGGAAGTTCATACTTCCTTTCTGCAACTGCCTTCGAGAGCAGCAGAGGTAGAGGAGGAAGGAGAGGTGTGAAGCTGTAGTGCAGAGCACCGAACTACATCAGCCCACATCAAGGGCTCATTGTCAGTAAAGGGTGGTTAGCAGTAGTAGGAAGGGAGGAGAAATTCCTTGACACCTGGTCAGTGCTGCAGCTAAAAACATAATGTTTTATTATTCTTCAGACATGTAAATCAGCTGAATACTTCTGTGTTTGTTTCTTCGAATCTGACTTGGAAAACAATAAATGTAATGCAGTAAAAAAGTCGTCATGTGTGCATCTTAACATTACTGGAACTTCAGGTAAACCTGATATGAAGAGAAATGGGTGTGGAGAGAGGGAAAATGGGTGGTGTGGTTTGTTTTTTGTTTTCTTTTTTTTTCCTTCTGATTTGTAGGGCTGTTTACCTTCCTGTTTTACTAAGGCATATTACTGTCTGTTCTGTGGATTCTGGTGTTGTACACCTTTCTGTGTTCTCTCCATGCAGTTTCCCAATGTGAAACAAAATTTCATAAAAATCTGTAAAGGAGTTGTACCTCATTATCTTTTCCCTAGTTACTATATAATTCAATAAGATGAAATATGTATTTATGACTCTTTCATCACTTCTATGCGACTTGATTTTTGGTTGACTGGAAAATCCCATTAAAACATGCTCTGAAATGCTGTCATACGTGCCTTGCTTCAGGGAAGACAGGCAGGGTGGAAACTTATTAAAACACGCTGACAGTGCATAAATATTTGGAATTGAAGGCTTTGTTTGCACACTTCTCTAGCTCAGTTATTTTTTTTTCTTCACAAAGAAAATACTTTATATTGGTTTCTGGCTAATTTTTCTATATTAAATTAAATGAGGTGTAAGGCTTGGCCTACCAAACAGTTTCTGTGCAGACTAGAGTATTTGCCTCCCCTTTGCCTCATCACAGAAAAGCAAAATAAACTTTATGTAGTAGGCTTATGTTTGAAAATTATTGCATGCAAAATAAAGATGCCAACTTGAAATTATCCAGGTTTCTTTGGCTACAGAAATGCACATTATGAGATTTAGCATCTTTCTAGGTTTTTTAATAGCTGCTTGAAAAATACTGGTAGTTTAGAGGAAAACTGATTTCAATGAATAGCTATTGCTCCTTATAGTACATAGTATTGGAACCGTTTCAAGAGAAACTTCAGCAAGTTAATAATCTCTTTCAAATGCATGGAATTGTCAGGTCTCTTCTGTGAAAAGAGACTTGAATATTGGATACAGACTGATATGGTTGGAGGCTGAATTTTGTAAAGCCAGTTTTTGTTAATGGAAAAATCCATAAAGGTATTATTTGTGGCATTTGGATCAGGGATTTGCTTTTTAAGATGTATTGGGGAAGAAAATATCTATATGAGTTTCAAAGTGGGAAAAAATTACACATTTCTAGCTTTGATCTTGTGACCTTTTCTGAGTGGACAAGCACTGTACCTGCAGTGAAATTATATTGTTGTGAATGATACTGTTGCTTGGCCCGTTTCTCATGCCTGGAAAGGTATAATATGAAGTAAAGGGAGTACAGGGAGTACTCTCTCCTCACCCAAAATAAATAAATAAACCCCAACTGTTAAAACTCAGACAGCACTGTTACAAACTATTCTCTGCTTATCCTAAATGTTTTGTTGTTTTGATTTGGGGGCATATGGGAGACTCAGAGCTAAATATAAAAAAAAAGGAGATTGTAGACAGTGAGTAGGATCCATGGAAGAGATGACTTGCATTTATCAACTCAATTCTATTTTGTGGTGGTATTTACTCTGCTGGTCCAAATCCAGTTTTAAACCACTTTGGAGGAGAACTGGATTTAGTTACTCATTCCATATTGGACTGCTTCACTCCTTTCATAGCCAGGTAGTTACTTATAAATGGTGTATGTGGTGTCTTGTGTGTGTGTATGTAATAATACATACTTGAAAATACATACATGAAAAACTGTGTAATACTAAAATCTAAAGGTCAGCTAGCTCCTGCACTTCGGTAAATGGTTTAAACATTTTGGAAATTTTATCTGGTCACACACTGTAGAAGATGCTGAAGTAGGTATTAATAATGTGAAGGTTGTTGGAAGGTAAATGGTTAATGTAAGAGAACCTAAGAGAGAACCTTTTTGGTGGATCAGCCAAAATGTCAGCCTGCTGTGTATTGTGCCAGTAGCTGGCAGGAGATGCTATGGGAAGAATCAGAGCAGAGCATGGGCAGAGTGAGCCTTCCCCAGTGAAGTCCTGGTTATCAGTAGATCAGAAACACTGTGGGGTTGAGGGTACATCTGGAGAATTGTGTTATAGTAATTGCCAAATCTCTCCCTCATTTATTGATTTCCTTTCTATTTTTTTAAAGCTGTTTCTAATTTTGTCATGGACAGCATCTTACAGCAAGTTCTCTAATTTAGGCACTATATGAAAATTCAGATCCTTTGATTTATTTGCATTTATGACAGCTTAGGTCAGTGGTACACTCCTGTTTCTTGTGAGAAATAATGGCTGTATTGCTTTATTCATTTCTGATCACGGGTATAATAACTGTGTTATGATTAGATCACCTAAATGTCTGCCTTCTGTGAACTGTTTTGTTATATAGTGAATATTTAAAGACAGAGTTGTTGTTTTTTTTGAGTTTGTTTGGTTTTTTTTAAATAAAAGCTGCATCTTATTTTTAATCCATCTACAAATCCATTTTCCAACTGGTGTTGAGAGCTTCTGAGTAAAGTTCCTCTGTTTTTTGTCTGTAAAACATCAGGAGTTGCTCTGAAGTGCAAAATTATAGTTGGCTTGCTCTCAGTTACGAGACACATGCAAAGGTTTCATTTGTATGAAAACAGGGAGACAAAATAGGCAAGGGAAATAGAATGAGTGCATATTCAAAGCTTATTCTAATTTAAGGAGGCTGTGAGTGAAAACATGCTGTAAAGAAAACAGTCTGCAACAATTCTGATACAGTTCATGTGGGTGTTTTCTTGAAAGATCTAGCAGGTCATTGATTGTTTTCTCTTTCTATAATTTATTTTAAAAAAATACATTATAGCTTTTCAATAAGCAGCTTGTCTCTTTATTATTACAACATAATTTATCAATGCATTATTTACAAATTCAGCCACCTGTAAATGTAAGGCAGAAGGATCATAATGTAGTTTCCCTGGCTTTTACTGTGTATTGACTGTCTTGATACTTATTTTAGAAGCTGGTAACATTTTGGAGAGGAAGTTATTGAAATATTGATAATGGTGATCATAAACTGGCTACTGGCTGTTAATTTTGTAGTCTGTAAGTGCAAGTTTCCACTGGGGTATATGCAAGGAGAATGTGCTTTTTTTGTTTGTGGATTTTTTTGGAGGAGTTGAGGGGTGGATAGGTTGTCTCCTAGTTCCCAGGTTATCTACATGCATCTCTCTTGGTGGTTTGGTTTTGTTTTTTTGTTTGTTTGGGGGTTTTGTTTGTTTGTTTGGCTTGCCAAAGTTTTGGGTTTGGTTGATTGGTTTTTGTTTTGTTTTTCCTGGTGTTTCTGAGAAAACACTCTGGTGTTTCAGGTTTTTAGCTCTTTGATTGTCCCCTGTGGTATCCTGGGTGTTAGCAGTATTTAATTTCCACAGTGAGAACACAACGTTTGGAGACAAGAGACAAGCACATAAACTGCTTCAGATATCTCTGTCACTGTGGTGAGGATTTTTGTTTCTGGGTTGTTTTGGGCTGGTTTTTGTTCTGTTGGTTTGGTTTTTGCTTGAGGGAGAGCCTCAAGCGAACCTTTCCTCTTTCAACTTGTTTATCAAAGTAATTGTGTAGCTCCACAGAAGTTTTGCTGTACATTCACTGCTACCCCATAACAACCTTTGATTCTTTGCGGAGGAATCGTTTACGTAGAGGTTCCTTCCTCCCAGCTTCTTACTGCTGTGAGTGTGGTCATACAGTACGCGTTGGGTGTATCTGCAGCAGCATTTTGGTACAGATCGGGAGTGTGCTTTGGAAGCAAATCTGCTCATTGTCACCACTTCCTGTGCTTTGGTTTGCATTGCAGAATCATTTAAAACCACTCGGACTGAATTACTTCTGTAGAAAAAATGATGTGTTCCAAGAGCGTACCTGTTGGCAGTCCCACTGCTGCTCAGTGTTCAGCTCAAGGAATCAAACTAGAGCTACCCCAAAGTAAAATTATCACGCTTTGTGTTGTGTTAATGTTGAGTTCTTAGCACTGTTTTGTTCTTCAGCTTCCCTCCCACTGTTCTGCATTCCTGGCTAGTGTGAATATAGTCATGGATGGGGAGAAACATAATGCACTTAGAGGTTATTATTCAAGACCACTGTACTGGCTTCAAATAAAGAGTCCAGCTATTCAAGCCTAAGTTAGAATAGATAATATCAAAGTACCTGACAACTGGAGTTTGATTTGAAAGCTGTAACTTAAGCAGTATTAGGTCAGTGGGCACCAGAGCTATACTGAAGCTGTTTTCCTGTCTCTGTTACCTTTTGCCTTTTCCTACTTTATTAATGAGTTCTTCATTCTTTAACATGCTTGTTCTTGTGACCCAGCTAACCCAAATCACCACAATATTTTGACACCTCTTACATGCCAGCTGCACTTTTGCCCTTTTCTCATCTCTTCAACTTCTTTTGACTTACCAGCTAGCAAAGGTCTGTACAGGCTGAGGCTGGTCCCGAGTGTGGTGTATGCTTTCTGACTGCTTTCTGCTGGCAAAAATGGGTAATGATTTACAGCTGCCAAAGGCACCGTGCTTCCTGAGATACTGCCACAATTGTTAAACCCCATTTTTACTTTGGTGTCAACGTTAATGGGTTTTCTGTGTTGTTTTTGGTCATTGATTTTTGTGGAAAACTTGTGGTATCGCAGGAGAAGAAATCTTGGTGTCAGATTTAGTTAAAAGAGACTGTGAGGGAAATGGAAAGTAGACTGTATAAGTAATGCAGCATCATTACTTTTGTGTTCAAACAAAATCAGAATAAAAACACACCCTACTATGAAAGCTTTATTTAATTTTTCACCATTCCCACTTGAAACAGAAAGAGGGGAATCGATTATTGTTATGTCAGCACTGAATTTTCAAGTTAAATACTCCATATTTGAATTTCCAAAGCAGGGTGATATTGTCTAACCTAAAGCAATATCTTTTAACAGTAGCTTACAGAAGAGTGAGGTGTCTGAAATGCTGCTACGTAGGCTGCTCAGAAAGGCATGGTCTCTCGAGGCTTGTGCAATTCTGGTTTCAATGCAGTTAGTTACGTGTTCAATTACACCTCCCAGAACTGCCCCAGATGGCACCCACGTGCTTTAAAACAATGAAAACCACCAGCATTCTCTCTCGCCAAAGGGAGTGTGTTAACTTCTCCTCCCACATGTCCTACTTGCCAAAATGTGTGTATCAGGAGGGGTTGTTCTTGTCAGGTTTTGATGGAGAGAGGAAGGAAGTGATATCTTAGTTTATAGCAACTCCCCCTTTGAACCAGAGGAGCCTGGAAATAACCAAAGAATAACCAGCCGGAATATTAGCACTGCTTTAAACCAGCAAAAGACACTCAGTAAAGAAGGGATAATGAATTTTAGGCAGAAGCTTAGACTTCAGTCCCAACTACCCGAAGTCCTGTCTGGATGTAGTGATCAGGAAACACCCTCTCTCTGCTAACAGGGTGGTGTTCCAGAGCTGTAGTCTGTGAGTAATTACATATATATTCTATTGGGTTTAAGTCCACCAAGTACAGGTTTCTCTTGGGGATCTGGTCTGTGGCTTTGGATCCATGCATAACGAAAAATGCTGACAGTTTTTTGCTATGTTGTGATCAGATAACATCTTACAAAGCAGAGGGGTTTTTGCAGTTCTGTGTTTCACTCTTCTCCCTGTGTCATGTAGGACAGGTGTCAGGAGGGACGAATCTTTTGTATCCTAGTCTGATAGAGTAGTTTCCAAAGTGTTCTATCCCTCTTTATTCCCACACAAGTTCCCTGGAAAACCTTGCTGTTACAAGAAAACGAAACTTAATAAATACAGGCTTCTCCCATATCTTTAAACCATGGACTTCCTGTTCAGAGAAAAGTCAGGGTATTTCTCCAGCATTTGAATCCATGTAAATTCTTCTGTGCTCTTTTCCTGGGGAAAACATTCTTTTGAAACAGATTATAATAAGTAAAATCGTAGTCTTATGTAACATTTGTTTTAAGGATGTAAAAAGAACATGTGATGGGACTGGGATTTTTAGGTAGGTACATAACACATTTTGAATAAATGACAGTCAGATAATTGCCATCTGTCTTCCTGTGTAACTATTTAATATTTTCATTTTTTCTTCTAAACAAACCTCCTACAGGAGTGTTTTAGTTGTTGCAATACACCTAGTTTGTGGCTGTGGACTAGAAAAAGTGTTTATTTTTAGACTGAACATCTATTGATGTTTTAGTTAACCGTGCCCCTTGAATGTACCCACTTTCATAAAAAGCTCCAGAAGAACATAAATATTTATAACTTAAAAAAACTGTATAGTTCTATGTGGCAGCTTGTTGTAAATTGCATCCCAGTGGTCTCACTGATTGTACAGATTACAGGACTAAAATAAATGTCTATATCCCCTGTTAGCGTTGTGTTACAGAATGAAAAAAGCCTCTTCCCTCGCTGGGTACTGTAATGCACATCTCTCCTCAGTTGGGAGAGGAGAATGATGGTGGCCTTGCAGTGTTTTAAGTCCCTGTTAACTCAGAGAGACTGTGAGTGAGGGAGAATGCTGCTGTTTTACATTATTCTTATTTTCCTTTCTCTTTGTACTCCATCATTCCTTTAAGGACTTGCTATTTCTTGATGTTTTAACTCCCTAGAGTACATGACAGTCAGTGAGTGAGAATTAGTGAAGACAGTTTTGGCTTGTTTTCCTACCATCAGATCTTCTGTCCTGTAATGGCATGTGCTGCATACAAGCTTCCATTAAACTTGTAGTCAGGAAATGTATCCAGAAGAGGTATACCTGCCAACTAAATAGGGTTATCAACAAATGCAACAAAATCTCACTGAAAACAATCTCTTGAGCCAACTTTTAATGCTGAAATGAGTCAGGTTCCTAATCAAAGGGATACACTGCACTGCTAGAATGGGATTGCCACCTTTGGAAATCTGTATAAAAAAACCTCTATGCTTTGTGCTTATACATAGTGTATATAAGGATTGTGCACTTTCAAGATTGAGGAGAAATATTTAGGTTAGTTGTGGAAAGAAAAGTACAGCTTGGTTTATTACTTCAATACTAGTTCTTTAGACTTTTTAGGGAAGATGTTTCTCCTCAGTGAGATGACGCAGCCCCTTGGAGGTGAGCAGTGTGCTGCTGGTAAATAGCAGGTGCTTTGTTAATATGTCTGCTGTCTCATATGCTTTAGAACTCTTTGTATTTCCCACAAAGTAATTATATTTTCTGCTAGCAATGGATGGATGGTTGGTTTAGTTTTGTATTGTTTTTTTACCATTATACTGTCATCTAAGAAGGCAGTCAGAAAAATCACTTGTTGGTCGGGTATGTCATCTTGCCATTGAACACAGCATTTGACACTTGGCTTGGCTGTTGTGCTATCCATTCTGTCTGCTATGTCATGACTTTTTCCACAAGTGAATCTAAAGTGATGTATAATTTCTCGGGAAGTGTGGGGGGAATAATATATAGAAGATAGGTGGAAGAGAGATTCCTCAAACAATAAATATTTATGTTACTAGTAAGGTACAATCTGCAGGGATTTTTAGCTCTTGTGTTTGCACATATATATGAAAAATATTGGTCTGACACCATAGGACCATCCTAGCCTTCACTAGGGTTCTTGAAGACTTAAAAGCAGGAAACTAAACAAAGAGATGGGTAGAAGAATAAATGAGTCAGTAGCAAGTCAAGGTGTTCCTGTATTGTTGCCAGCCCTCTTCAGCTTTATTAGCTGGTATATGAAGGTAAAATGATTTACGTACTTGTCTATGTTCAGTCCCTTCTTCCAAACAACCTTTGAACTACTTAGTCAATTTGAACCAAGACTGTCAGAGAGTAGAAGAACAAAACATAATTAATTATAATTCCCTTTAGGGAAGGGGCAGTTAAGTAGAGGATAAACACCCAAGTGGTTTCTCCACAGTGGGAGAGTCTCTTCTGTGATCATAATGGACTTCTAGAGGCAGGGCAACCTGTGTCCTTGGTCAGCCTTGTAACCCAGCAGGTATTTGGGTGTCCTAGCAGGAAGTTAGCTGTGTTTTATGGGAGCCTGGAAATGAAGAAGTTTGGGGAGATATGGAGAGAGAAGGCTGGGGAGCATAAGAAGGACACACACTTGTAGGAAAATGGGCATAATTAGTTCCAGGGAGCTCTTAATACTTGTAATTTCTGTAAGAATCTAATGTAGATTGTTGAAGGGAGATTTCTGCTCCACAGCCACTGGAAAGCTATATTTGATACCTCCTAGGGAAGGGCACACTGTTTTCTTCTGTAATGAAGGAAAGGTGAAGAGAAACATAATCTGTGTTTTGCTGCTGATTTGGCAAGTATTTTGTACTAGCTCATAATATACTTGCCTACACCAGTACCCATTTATTTATTTATGTTGGCAACTACATTATTAAAAGCTTGGAAATTTCTTCAGCACAGATACTTGTGTTGTAACGACATGACTACCCAGAAAATTACATTAAATTTAATTTTATTCAATAAGCAAGTTTCAAAGGCAATTTTGTCCTTGCATAGAGTAGTCTGCTGAGAAAAAAAATCAAGCTGTTCAAAGAGGTGGTATATATTCTGAAGAATTTTTTAAGCTTCTGTTACCCTACAATACTAATGAAAAGCTAAAGTCTATGGTGGTAAGATTTAAGGGTGCTGTTATGTGTGCTATTTATTCACAGTTATTTGTCTTTACACAAAATTGATTAACTTGCTTTAAAATCACTTTAATCCTCCATCCCATGTTTTGTAGTCCCAATCCTACAATTTTTTTTTAGCACACTGGGATGTCTTCATAGAGCTCTATTCACTTCAGCTGCAGTCTGCCCTTTAGTGTTGAATTGGTGTCAGATGGGCCATGCTGGAAGTGCCAGTATTCCTTGTTTGTTTATTACGGCAGCTGTGGCCAACTTTTGTGCAAAGGAAGGTTTGATTATGAGGTTTTGTATTTATGGAGAGTGTGGACATTGCTATGATATGATATATTGCTCACTCAGGCCTCTGAAGTAGAAGTAATGCTAACCATTTGGAGTAGGTAATTTATTAGGAAAAAACCCTAACCTTGTGGTATTCTACTAACTTCGTTAGACAGCTGCACCTTTCTCGTCCTCTGCCAAAAGCTTTATTTTTCTTAATTTTCCCATATTAACAAAGACTCCAAAAAACTGAAAACTATCCCTCATACTACTCCTGTTGCCTTCAGCTACAGTTCTTGCTGGCTCTCAGCCTGGTGAGTGCAATGAGCTTCAGGGACTTTCTTGACTGAGAGGATCTTGTCTGTTCTCTTTCCAAGATGAGGTATAAAATACGTGTAAGTTCTTGTAGAGCAGGTTGGGTTGTGTTATGTATTGCAAGTTCTTTTGCAAAATTGCAGGTCTTGTTCTGCCCTTGAACTTTATGCAGGCATCCAGTTTTAATCAGTAGCAGGCTCTGAATGAATTTGCATGTATTCATTTGATTTCAAAAAATCTGATCCACAGACTAAAGATAATGAGTTGACTCGATCTCGGCAAAGTAAATTTGTCTTGGGTAAGGTATAAGTAATTACAGTGAAGAACATAATACCTTTCAGGTTCAATTAGGTAAAGCAGAGGTTGCAGATTCATTTAAATTGATACACACCATCTATTTCATATTAGCATTTTTGCATATTCTAAATATGGTAAACTTTGGAGACGGTTAAGCATTCACCATTTCGTAAGAGGTTTTATGATGTGGGGGTTTTTTTTAGTAGCATTTCTGTACTACTGAAGCTAGTCTGCATGCAATACTGGTACAACTCAAAAGAGGGATTAATCTTGATCACAGACCAAATATTCAACACTGAAATATTTGTAACAATGTTTGGGAGTCAAGACAACTTTTCCAACTTCATCATACTTCACAAACTCAGCAGCATGTTTCCTCTTCTGTTTACAGGCTTGATATTTGCAAGTTCCCTGCCTTGACAGTCATCATGGATAGTGGTAAGTTTGTTAACTTAGTGATGAGTGTACATTCATTATTATTCCCTGTGAAGTGAGCATTAACAGACCCCAAAACTGTCCTCTGCTCAAAATTGCATTCAACTTGCACAAAAAAAAGAAATATCCTCTGCTATTGAGCAGGGCTTGGTGTTACACATGATGCAGATCATTGCCTACACTAAACTGAACTGGAGTCATACTCCTCTTCTGGGGTTGGACTCGATGATCTTGGAGGTCTTTTCCAACCCAATCTATTCTATGATTCTATGATTCTATATTGCATGCAACATGCAAATCATAATAATAATCTCAGACTCATTCATGGAACTTGAAAGCTGGCTGCAGAATGAAGACCACAGAGCTGAATTTCCAGCCTTGAGTACTTTAGTTTTAACTGTTCTTAAGCTTGTCCCAGTAACTGCAGATTCTCGGAGCAGAAATCACTTTTTAAGCTTTATAAGTAAATACTTAAGTCATTTTTTCCCTTCTGACCTGTACAAAATAAATAGTTTCATTAAGATCACCTCCAGAAAGACTCAAATTTAATCAGTAGTTGTAGCTTCAAATGTAAATTAAATGTTTATTTCTAGTACTTAGTGGTGCTTTTAATCTGCCTGGGTGTTGGTAAGGAGTCAGAAAAAGGAAGCCTCAATAATGGTCTCAATAAAGCTGGTTTTGGTGTCCAGGATGCCCTCGGCTTTGCTTCAATGACATTTCTGTGTCTCAGAATGCTTTTCCCACGCTGCTGCTCCCTGTTCCTTCTGTTGCTAAAGATCTAAAGCCTATTTTCTTTGCCTGTGATAACTTCATCTCTCAGGCTGGGAAGTATTTATCCTCTTGTGTCCTTGTCTGTCTCTTTCTGATTTTGACTGAATTTCACCTTGTAGAATATCAGTTTTCTGTTATGTAGGACACAGGTTTTCTGGAGAGTGTGCAATAGATTGATCTGACTGTATTACTGTCTTCAATAATATTAAGTGAAAGTAAGACTTTGGGATGATTTTCTTTGTAGTTTTCTGATGCATAAAAACTTGCTAAAGGCCAAGCATTACAGTTACACACAGAGCATGATCATGTCTCTAAGAAATAAACACACGTGCAACTACCAAATAGAATGCCTTTGTATATCTTCACCTATATTATACAAAAACTGTGGGAGAGGAAGAACCTTGAGATTATTTGTTTCCATGTCTATTTTAGGTAATGCCCAAACATAGTTTTGATTATCTTGTATTTGCTAGTTAATCTCCTTAACTAAATGGAAAAAGTAAGTTTTATCTTGCTTCATTTCTTTATTCTTGCCACATGCAATTCTTCCCTAATTATCTTCAGCTCCATAGTAACAGCTCTAAGTGAATTCAGCCATGCTGTAACTTGTCTGGGTGAGCATCCAAGCCAAAGTGCTGTGTTTGGGATTTTTTTGTTCTTTTTACACACTCCTATACAGTTACAACAATGTCTACATGATGATGGTCATGAAATACTAAAAAGTCAGAGTGGCTTCTGCAATATAGTTCCATTATTTCTTTTTGTAGGATTCATCAGGCAATGACTGATTCTCATTAAATCACTGTATTTCAATCAGTATCTCCATCAAGATTGCTTTGATCAGTGTATGTTTTTATGTTTCTTCGCTACATTTGTACTGACTTCTCCATAGGATTTAAAGTCACTAGGAGTGTGCAGATCTTGAATGTCGAATCAAAACAAATTGTTGTACTTCATTTTTTTTAAGCATTGCAGGGTCAAAGCCTCTCCTGGTCTAGATGAATCATAGATCTTTATCAGATACATTCAGAATTAATGAGGTGTGGTTTATTTTCCTCAGCAGTCTTTTTTCATAGAATCATAGAATGGTTTGGATTGGAAGGGACCTTTAAAGGTCACCTAGTCCAATCCTCCTGCAGTGAGCAAGGCCATCTTTAACTAGATCAGGTTGCTCTGAGCCCTGTCCAGCCTGATCTTGAATGTTCTGGGGATGGGGCTTCTGCCACCTCTTTGGGCAACATGTTCCAGTGTTTCACCACCGTATTGTAACAGATTTATTCCTTTTATCTTTTGCCTCTGATGTACACATTTTCTATACAATATTGTGAGAGAAGACAGACACTTTCTGAATATGAATTGCTAAATAGAAAAGGGACAGAATCCAACTGTGAAATGAAATTCCCTTGCTTTTATCTGCTAAAAGAAGGGAAACTTGATTTATAGTAAATTATCTACTGTCGGTGGCTCCACATATGGACACTTAGTCTTGACTGTAGCTTGTTCTGCTTCAGGAATCCCCATAGGAGATGTTGGTGGGAAGTAGGTAGAGCGCTGGCAGTCCATCTCTATGCATGGCTGCATGCTGGCTTCCTAATGTAAAAGAAGTCCTTCAGCTCATGACATTTGGGTGATCGCTGAGGCATGTTGAAAGAAACGAAGTTCTTCAGGCCTAGAGGGGAGTCAGGAGAACTGTGTGGGAAATGGAAAGAATAATTCCTGTTGTATTTGGGTTTTTTTAATTAATTTTTGAATATTCATTTTGATGTTCAGTCAGTGGACTTAATAGGAGATGCCTGTGTGCTCATCTGTGATGTTTTCAAATACCTAAATTACAATAGATGCTGGTGCAATGCAGAGTCTTATGAACTGAAACTTTGGCAACATGATGAATAATGTAATTTGTGATGTGCCATGTACATACCATGTGTATTCGACTGAAAGTATAGAAATGACTGATGTTTTGGAGTTTAGTCTTCAAATCTTCATTTAATCCTTTGCAAAAGGAAGCTAACTGTCTAATGGTTTATAGAGAAGTATACTACAGAGATTAAACAAAACAAAATTAAAGTAGATTTGCCTAATTATGTTAGTAGCCTCATTGCTGAAAAATGCCACCACATCTGTCTAAAGTAAAAGCATAGTGATCATCTTTGTAGACTTGCTGCCATCCATTTTTAAAAATCAAAATCAGATGATTAAGGAAAAAAAAGTAACAAACTGATTAATATTAAATTATAGATAAATCATTGCTTAAACAGGAAGTGTGGCCAGCAGGTCAAGGGAGGTGATTCTTCTTGTCTAGTCTGCTCTTGTGAGACCCTGCCTGGAGTACTGTATTCAGCTCTGGGGCTCCTAACATATGAAGGATTTGGACCTGTTCGAACATGTCAAGAGGAGGGTCGTGAAGATCCTCAGGGAGTTGAAGCACCTCTCCTAAGAGGACAATCTGAGAGAGCTAGGATTGTTCAGCCTGAAGAAGAGGCTCAAGGGAGACCTTATAGTGGACTTCCAGTACTTGAAGGTGACCTCCAGGAAAGATGGAGAGGGACTCTATCAGTGTGTAGTGATAGAAGTGTAGTGATAGGATGAGAGGTAGTGGTTTGCATTGCCATGATGTTCTTCCTGACCTGAAATACCTGGAAAATTTCTTCATTGTTCACTGCACATTATACTCTCATGTAATTCAGTCTACTGGATTTGGGAGTTTTCTAGTTGCTGTTTGTTACTGCAAAAAACATTGGGTCGGGGAGTTTGAGTGAAAGCAGGAACATCAGAAGAAAAGAAGTTGCATCCAGCTCTCTTCCTCAAACAGAAATCTAAGGAAAGCAAAGAATGCCTGTGTCAGAACATTGTTTGCTTTTCGGGTTGTTTTGATTCATGAAATGAGTTGAGGTTTTGTGTATGATTCAAGAGAATAGAAAGAGGCTACTTCCTCCCACTCCCCAAAAGGGTCACTGTTTCATGGTTGAGTGAAGGGAGCAAGTCTGCTTCAGAGTTGCTTAAGAAAAACACAGACTTTGATAAATGCAGCTGTACTGATGTGTGTGACTGAGTAATATTTATATCAAAAATTTCAGAGCGTTCTGGCTGTGATGCCCTCAGGCAGTTGCATATATCTTTTTGGATGTTCACAAGTAGGATTTCTTCATTCTGTGTCATCTTCATTTAAGAAATCGCTTGAGCTGCGCATGTGCCTGTCTTCTGAGCACTCACCTCGGGCACCAGGTTCTATCTCAGTTAAGGGTACATGAATGTGATGCTGAATTGAGCTCCATCACATGATGTTATAGCAGTAACTACTGAAATTGTAGGCCAAACTACTTCCAATAGTGAACAAACCTAGCAAAGGCCTTTTATCTTAATAAACAAAGGGGAGGACTTTGAAAGAGCTCTTTATTTCTCAAAAATGTATTTTCTTTGAGCAAGTTTAGCATGAGGGTTTGGATATCTATTTTAGAAGTGACCTTTTGTTGTCTCTCCTCTTATTCAGTATTCTTAACAGAGGACAAAGCCAATTCTTTGCTAAAAAGATACCCAAGAGCCAACACATTTCTGGAAGAATTAAAGCAAGGTGACATAGAACATGAATGCAGAGAAGAGATCTGTAGCTATGAAGAAGCAAGAGAAGCATTTGAAAATGAGGAAAAAACGGTAAGTTTTGGTGTGTATTTAAAGATGGATGGGGTGTATTGATGATAAATGTCCGTGTATGCTTGAATGCTTGTGTGTTTATCTACATTAGTTTTGTTTTTCTTTTTGACCTGTTTCTTTAAGCAGATAACATGTACAACAGATAGAGATTGAAACACTACACAGCAATACCTTTTGAATCCTTCATCCCAATTAAACTCTATTTGAAGGGAGTAGAAATCTCAAAGATGATATTCTCATAAGTGTCATGCAAATTTGCAGCTGGGAAGAAGAGGAACTTCCTGTGTTCCAGTTTGTACCCATTCTCCCTCGTCCTATCACTGGGTACCTCTGAAGAGAGATTGGCCCCATCCTCTTGGCACCTGCTCTTTAGAGATGTAGAAGCATTGATAAGATCCCCTGCCAGTCTTCCCTGGTCTCTCAGCCCTTCTTTGTAAGAGATGCTCCTGTCCCTAATCATTATTGTAGCCTTCCATTGGATGCTCTTCGGTAGTTGCCTGAAATGATGGGATTGGGACTTTTATGGGGAATAGAAAGAGAGGACTCGAGCTTTGACTTATCTCACTCCTTCTGGAATAACTTGTGTACTGAATATGTTCACATGAAATAAGTGACCAACTCAAAAAGCTTTCTATTTAAAATACGCCCAGGTGCTGGTGTAGCTGGCCAAAGTGTTCAGTGCCCAGACTATTAATAGTCTAAAAATAAGAAAAGACTAGTGGCCTTCTTCAAGCTAAAATCTACAAGCCCTCAGAGAGTATTAAGTAGCAGTGATTGAAAACACAAAAAGAACAATAGCTTCAGTACTACCATGTGTTATGCAAGGGCAGTGATACATTAACTTGACAGGAATGAAGCAGATACTGCCCATGCATAATTGTTGCATGATACTGTTGGCTTCCCTAATTAAAAGAAGTTTGTGGCCTAATGGCTCTGCAAGCAATAGGTGCACATCATACCCAACATATCTGACATTGCTTCCCAACAAATGAAAACAGCATACAGGTTTTTGATGGTGGCATCTGACCTACTAAATACAATACAGTCAAGAATCTTTTCTTTTCTTTTTTTTTTTAATTTGAGATGGACATGGATGAAATTAGGGCTGAATTTGAGGCTAAATGTAAAGTGGAAAAAACAGGTGCTAGAAAATGTGACTCAGAAAACCTATATTAAAAAAAACCTTCTATCCCTTGTGTGTTTTTGCACAGGGAAATTATATTTGCAAGGCAAATAGGTTAATGGGCCAAGTAGCACAGGGAGCATTGCAGATTTACTTGAGAATTTACCCAGGTGATACATTCCACTGCATACATAGCTACGGCTTTCAGTAGTGGAGCTGCACATCAAAAATTAGTGAACAGTTTTAGTTTTTGGCATCTTTCATTGGTAGTCATACCTGGGAGATAGATGAAGCTGGAATGAGAACCTCCTGATTTATTTAAACGAAGTAGTAGGACGTGCAGTGTCGCTTCAAAGCTGCTTCTTTCTGAAGATTTAAAGTTCATGTGCACACATGTTTTTTACCTCCCAAACTTGGATTGGCATGGCTGTCATTCCTAATGATAGCTCAATGTGTACTTAAGAATAGTGTGTACAATGACACAACTTGTGTTAGAATTTTAACACAGTATCACTTCTGCTTAAGTAGCAGAAATTTCCCAAGTCACTAGAGAAAGCATAAGCTAGACATGTCTCTCACTTCAGCTGCTTTTCCTGCATTTAAGAACATTTTCTGGTTTAGTAGGTAGCATTTCTCTTGCAGGGGTGTTTGGGAAATAGGAAAATAGAAATAGTTACATTTCTGCTCTTGCCACAACCTTTGTGTCAGGGTGGAGAAGCTTCCAATAAGGTCCTGACCCTTCATCCATTTCTACTACTGTATCCTTTTTGCCTAGCTGCTTTATTCTGGGGTTGGTAGCTTGCTAATGGGCCAGGCTCTGCTCATGTGCCATTGTGCCTGACCAGCTTCATTTACTTAGGCTTTATTTAGTTCATTTTCCCCCGTGGTATCTGTCCTTACAGTCACTTAGTAGGATTTAACTTCTGTGTCCCAGGGGAAGGAGGTGGATGCAGTAGACTAGGATCATGGTACAGTATGTTCAGAGAAACAAAGATTCAATGATTTCATAGTATAGACAGACTGGAATTCAAACAGGGTCTTCAGCTAATTTATCTCATAGTAATTTTGTTTTGTGTAGTCTCTCTCTATGTATTTTTTTTTTTCTTTTCCACTGGGCACTTTGTTTTTCTGCAGTCTTCTGGGGAGGTGCAAAACATCTGGATTTGTAATATCAAAATAGTATCAAGCAGTTTCCTCGAGTTATTTTCAAGTGAGGTCTTTTTTGGAAGTTAGCATTGTGTGCGTGACATGTACGTGCATAGCTGTCATGGAATACTGGATGCCTTTAATAGGGTGTGAGTTTGGGGATTTTGATAGGTTCAGAAGTACTATTTAAAATTATAAAGTTAATTATAAAGACATACTATTAGGCTAGAGCCAACACGGAAGAATTTGCAGGAATTTGTGCATAAAATAGAATTTGGAATTCAGCCTTGGCAAGTGTAATGCTTGTGGGGCAGAGGAAACATTCATTGTGTATAATGAATGTTGACTCTGAACTGAACTTGGGAAAATATCTGAGTCTATGAAGACTTGAATTTAATGATCAACATTAAGACAAAACTAAAACAAAATAAGCTTGAGTGCTAAGAATCCAAAGAAAGGAATAAGTATCAAAATGGAGAACGTAATTATGTCATTGTGTTCAGTTCTGGGCCCCTCAGCTCAAGAAGGACAGGGATCTGCTTGAAAGAGTCCAGTGCAGAGCCACAAAGATGATTACAGGAGTGGAACGTCTCCCTTATGATGAAAGACTAAGGAGAAACTTTTTTGCAGTGAGGGTGGCAGAGCAGTGGAACAGGCTGCCCAGAGAGGTTGTGGAGTCTCTTCTGTGGAGACATTTAAAACTCTCCTGGACATGTACCTGTGTGACCTGCTCCAGGTGGTCCTGCTCTGGCAGGAGGGTTGGACTAGCCGATCTTTCGAGGTCCCTTCCAACCCTTAACATTCTGTGATCCATTGCACACCCGCATCTTGAATGTGCCATGTGCAGCTCTGATCTCCTAAAAAGCAAGTTGTTAGTGGAGGAAGGACCAGTGAAGTGTGATGCTTGACCAAAGACACAAAGACTTCTGTTACAACAACAGATCAGAAAAGAGTTAAATCAAGGAATATGTGATGATGTCTGTGAGGAGCCTAAAGACTGAACTGAGGTCAGTCACTTGCTGTTCTTCTGACAGGAAAGCTAAGAGGCCTCAAAGGAAACCAGAAGGCGCAGTTTCAAGGCAAATAGAAGTACCTCTTCTCACCACATGTAACAGAGCTGTGGGCTGCCTTGCTGCAGGATGTCTTGGATCCTGAAAACTTTTTTAGGTTCAGAGAACAATAATATAAATAAACAGAAGAGAAATGTGTCTGAACCATTGAATAAAAGGAGTCAGATTTGGGTAATGGAAGTTTTTGAAGTATAAATATGTGGAAGCCCAGAGAGTATCACTGCCTGCTTATGTTTGAACTCTTCTTTCAACAGTGTCTAATGACTGTTGTCAGAGAGAAGGTAACAGATTAGGTGAACCCTAGGTCTGATCTAGTAAAGCTGTTTATTTGTAGTAGCTGTAGCCTGCAGGCAGCACTGTATGTGGTCATTAGTTAATTGTCAGAGGTTATTGGGAGATAGAAAGACTTGTTCTAAGGTTACTGTGCAAAGTGTCGGTGTGACTGAAGCATTTTTAACAAATGAGTTACTGGAAATAAATTATACTGCATGAAGATTTTAAAAGCTGGGAGTCACAGACAGCCATTTGTCTTTCCAATTTCCCACAGATTTTACATATTACAGGAATTGCAAGATTCTCTGCATAGCTCTGTTCAAACACACAACTCTGTTTTACACAGAAAAAAAAAAAAAGCTCACACTAAAAAGCTTAGCAAGCAACTCAGAACTTGTTGGCATTAGATCTGAAATGATGTGATCAGGTAAGACTTCTAGCATCAGTCTGTGTCTAATTATGGATGCTGGGTAAATACTCAGAAAAGAAGAGGTGAATCTTTTCCTGCCACCTGAAATTGAGGGTAGACCAGCAGAAAACAGTGTAGCAGGTGTGCTCACTTCCCATTATTGCTTTGTCCATGTCCTCTGCCCACTGAACTGGCATATTATTAGTCCACCTTTAAAACAAGTCAGACAATTGGCTGAGAATCATTTGAGGCTGGCAATGCTGCCAAATGCAATAAAGGCCTCAGCTGAAACTCTAGGCAGAGTGCAAGTCTCTTCATTTTCATGTGGATCCCTTATTGATTTAGTGTTCAGATCCAGTTGACTGATGCTGACTCTGTTCTGAAAAGTATTAGAAACAACTGGGAGACAAAATTACGGCAAATGGGCCATAACTGTCTTTGTGGGGGATGCCCTTGAGAATGCCTTTTGATTATTTCAAACTGGATTTGCCAAAGCAGTAAAGGGCATTCAGAAGAGTAGTTCTTGGCAGTAATGTATGTTAGATGCTTTCTAAGTCTTTTCCATTGTGGTTATCTGATTCTGTGGCCTGCTTGACTGTTTTTCAAGCCTTATAAGACATGTATGCCGGGTATTCACAGCTGTACAGCACTGGAGGATAGACAATTACTGGACTGGCTTTTTCATAGATCACAAGTTAATAGTTTTGTAAAGTGCACAGAAAGTCTCTTTTGTTGGTTTAAGACACCAGCAGCTGTGGAAGGGATGTTTGTGCTGTCAGTTTTTCAACTTTTGAATTACTCTAACTTTCTGTATGAGTTCGACAGCTACTTCCTAGGTTTCTACTATTTCCTCTTGTTTTTTTTCACAGCAGTTTGTACAAATTCTCACCCTGTACAAATTCATCCAAGTTTATCGTCGTTTTGTTGGGCATGATTTGGCTGCTTCTCCTCCTGTGGCTTCACTTTACAGTGCAGCATAGCTGGCAAGCATAGTTCAGGAGGCATAATTTGCCCTTATACAAGCTTTTATCAGGTATGATAAGGAATGAGAGCG
>JANHFX010000376.1:0-16229 GCA_027560015.1 Chloroceryle amazona | reverse complement strand
GTGGGGGGTGTGGGAGTGTGGTGCGGGCTGGTGAACGACTGATAGCTGCACAGCTCAAACCTGAAGTATTAGTTTCCTGCAGTTCCTGTAAATTTCGTCCGTCTGGAACTCAGTCTTTGTGCTTCTCTTTGAGATTTGGCTTGCAAAATTGCAGTATGGAAACCTGTGGTCTGATATGCTAGTAAGATTTGCTTAGTGGTTTTTCATGCGGCTGGGTTTTTTTGGTTAGTTTTTATGTCCTTTTTTATTTTCCTACCACTCAGAAAAACTTAAAGAGAGCAGTGTGTTTTGGTTGTTTTTTTGTTTTAATGACTAAACAAGTGGTTTTGTCTTAGTATTTTTCACCTGTGTGCAGAAATCTATTCTTTTGTCTTTGTGAGATAGCCTTAGACCTGAGGCACTGTAATTTTTGATGGGGATGTGTGTGTGTAAACTGTCTTGGAATTGCCATTGCCTTGCCTCTAAATGAAAGTGGACACTAAACTACTTGCATCCTTAAGGCAGTTTAAACTCTTACCTTAAGCTCTTTATGCACCTGTCTGGTCACACCATCAACTTGGAACATCCTCCACCACCCTGTTCTGAACTAATTGCCTGCCACTAGGTGCAAACAGCTGTTTCTCTGCTTTGCCATGTTGCGGAGTGACAGGGAGAGATGCTGGTATTTCAGCTTTCTAATGACAGTACAGAGATGTTTTCTCCAGCAAACAGAACTGAGCGTGGAAAAGTACTAAAATACCAGTCATAACATACCACCATTCAAGAAAGAGAGCATTTCCTCTGCCATCTACAACACAAAATTTATTTCTGGGGGAAAAGTGTGATTTCTTCTTCATCAAAACTACTTTTCTCCTCCACAGAGTCTTTAAAATGACACATCCTCACACAGTATATTTGATGACTTTCAGTAAATATTTGCAACTTTGGTCTCAGAAATTAAACACTGCACCACTTTATTCCTTTGCTGCAGTTGAGGCAGCAGAACAATGAAGTGGGAAATGTGGTTCCAGTACGGACAGTAGCATTTAATAGTCCTAATGAATCTTTTTCTGCTTTTTTAGTCAACAATATATTTCTTATTTATTCCACTGAAGAATCTACTCAGTTGTATTCAAACCAGATGGAACAGATCATCTTAATTGCCTGGTGATCTGGTGGGGAGAGGTGAGGTATTCGGTTTTGCCAGTTTTTATTATACAGAGATCCCCAAAGTCCTCAGTTGTACAGCTAATGCAATTTTTTAATATTGGTTTCCCTCCTCAGATATGTTTTTCTCACAGCAGCAGAGTTCATCTGATATTCACTGTGAAGCAGTGCATCAAGGAAGGCCCTTGTAGAGAAGCGGGGCCTATTTGAAAGATGGGGGGCAATCTTTTTATCAGGGTCTGTTGTGACAGGAGAACGGGTAATAGTATTAAAGTAAAGGAGGATAGATTTAGACTAGATAAAAGGGAAGAATTTTTTTTACCATGAGGGGGTGAAACACTAGAACAAGTTGTCCTGAGAGGTCATAGAAGCTCCATCCCTGGAAGAGTTCCAGGAGAGGTCAGATGATGGGGCTCTGAGCAATCTGATCTAGTTGAAGATGTCCCTGCTTACTGAGTGGGGGGGGTGAACTAGATGACCTTTAAAGGTCATTTCCAACCCAAAACATTCTGTGATTTGCAATATTTAAAGAGGTTAGTCCATCTTACAAGACTTGTTTGTTTGAAGTCAGTGCTACTTGACTTAGCTTAGATGATTTGGACCTGAGCTCATATCAAAGAGGGGCACTGTGACAACTTGCATGTGATGTCAAGCCTTGGAATTTAGGGAAAACCCATGATCCTGGATTGCTGTAGGAATTAATTCATTTTTTTTTTTAATTTCCACTGAGTGTAAAGATAAGAACAACTGAATTTAGACTTATAAAAAGAAATTCTGCAGCATAGCCAGTTGTTTCACGCACACGACTTTACTCTTAAACTTAGTAAACTCTGATCCAGAAGCA
Organism: Chloroceryle amazona; assembly: GCA_027560015.1. Classification (NCBI taxonomy): domain Eukaryota; kingdom Metazoa; phylum Chordata; class Aves; order Coraciiformes; family Cerylidae; genus Chloroceryle; species Chloroceryle amazona. The sequence continues at coordinate 14,239 of JANHFX010000376.1, read as the reverse complement.
TTGTGAGCATGTGTTTTGCCCATGGTGTCCTGGCCCTGGCTTTGCAGAGGGTGAGCTCAGCCCCCACACTAGGGTGACCATGCTGCTTCTGGGCTCAAGCTGCCGCTGAGATCAGTTTGGTGGCATTATCTGTTTAATGCTGACCACGTGGCAACAGTCCTGAGCTCCTCTGATTTATCTGTGCACAAAGTCAGTCAGTTTGCAACATGAATACATCGTTTACTAAAAACTGAGCAATGACAATAAGAAATTTCCCTGGTGACTGTGTTTTATAACTGCTTGCATGTGAAATGTGTGCTGCCATTTAAAATAGATGCTGGAATGAGAATGAATGAATGTGTCGGGTCTCTGCATTTTTAAAGAAAACAAAAGAGTTTCTTGCATGGATTTGGGGGAGGGTTAATTACTTTTTTCTTAAATTATGCATGACTATAAAACACAGTGGAAGTGTTTCTCAGTAGGAGAGATCTTGTATTACAGGTGAGGATGACTACATTTCTGAGGCAGAGTATGATTTTCTTTGTACTGTTTTTTTCATAGGATTCAGTGTAGGGAAAATTAGATGGGGACCTGATCTTTGTGCTCCTGCTTGTGCGTATTAGTATAGCAAAGAGTACTTTCAAGTACTGGTGTCCCCCTTCGTGTTTGTTTTCACTTGTTCATATTTCCACTTTTCACTTTCTGTTCCATTTATCATAGCTGTGTTGTCAAAATTTCTAGAATGTAATAAGCTGTCTAATATTCTCATAGTGCTGGACCTATTTTTAACTATAATCAGGTGATCTGGATCAACTCAGTAAGCTGACAACAGTTGCTTTATGAGCCAAAGTGTAGGGGAAGTCAGTATAACTTAGCTGTGCTTTGCCATAATGGTCTGTTGTTCTATATTATTCCAGTTTTAAAACATAGAACCCCCTAACTTTTACCTTGAGTGATACTGAAGAATGTTGGATCCACCACGTGGCTGATGTGCATCCTGGTTAGATACTTTTCAATTACTCTTTTTTTTTAACCTAGTCCTGTCTGTGCTGCACATTTGTAAATATTAAGTGCGGACACAGGAATCTTAAAAGCAGTGAGAAGTTTGTTTTAAAACAAATCAGAAAAAAAAAAAGGCAACTTTTCTATCACTAATGACACCTGAAGAAAATTTGAAAGTTTGTGTGTGCTTATCCATACCAGTTCTTATTTTAATCATCAGTATTTGACATGCCTTTCTTTTCTCATTCATTTAAAACAATTTGATTGCAGTGATTATTTTTTTTTTCAACTGTCCTATATTTTCTGATTTATCCTGTCTTGCTTTTCTAGAAGGAGTTCTGGAAAGCCTACAAAAATGGACTTCAGGGAGAAAGTAACACAGGACATACCTGGTATTCATTTTACCTTGCATTTCCATTAATCATTGGCCTTTTTGTTATCCTCATTGTCATTTTTGTCATATGGAGATGCCTGTTTAAAAAGAAAATGCGTAGACAGTCGGTGTACATGCACAGGGGAGCCCAAGAAGCGATGGGTGATGGTGCTGTGGCTGACGGCAGAGGTCCTCTTCCACCGCCTCTCAGCATTGTTCATTCCCCACAGGAGGAAATGTATGAAGTCAGTGGGCTCTCTCCAGGAGGTCTGAGCTATACAGATGGACGGTCAGACTCAATATCCACAAGGCTCTCAAACTGTGATCCTCCTCCTTCATATGAGGAAGCCACTGGTGAAATCAGTATGAGAAGTGAAACTGAACAACATTTAGATCCACCCCCACAGTACGAAGACATTGTGAATTCCAGTTCAGCTGGTGCAGTTGCACTACCTCCCATTGTCACCAGTAATAAGTAAAGCAAGAAGAATGCTATGGACTTTTTTAAAATTACTAATCATTTTGTAGCACTTTATCTTGGCTTATTATGCATTTCTGTAATTTAATGGACTTGTACAATGAACTTCACTGTTGGTTTAGAATCACTTGTTCTTTGGGTTTGGGATTTTTTTTATTTTTCCTACAGGAGGTCTTAAAAGTTGAGGAATCAGTATTGAGAGAGTAGTGCTGATACAAATGTGGTGCTCTGTTGTACTTCTGAAAAGTACCTCTGCTTTGAGGGTTGTCACTTGTTTTATTCTGAATGCTGTCCACATTATCCACAAAGTTTGTGGAATCCCCGTCCCCTTTCTCACTGCATACTGTCAGAATTGCCTGAAATAGGGAACCCATAAGCAACACTTTAGGTAGTTAATTCCAATAAAGGTGGCTGGTTTTTTTGCAGTATTGCCTCTTGTCTTGTTGGTTCCTTTCCCTCGCTTGGATTTTTGTTACATTCTGCACCCTAGCCTGGTCCCTTGGAAGTCTGAGAACATTGTGTTCAAACCAGCATCTCATTAAGAGCATACTGGTGTAATAGCAATAACTTCAGAGTCCTAGCAGAAGTGTATTCTAAAGGTTTTGTTATTACAACTCAATATTCTGTAAATGTTTAGAAGCTAACAATTCAAGATACTAATTAGTTAATTTAATAGCGTACTTTTTTGTCTGTACTCTGCCTTTCCTCCCTGTTTTCACTTGTGTATTGTAGAGGTGAGCAGTGTGCATATGTTAACTTCAGAATTTGAAAGTTCATGCTACAGTAAATAATGGAATACTGAAATGCTTATGAGTGGATAAATCCTGTTCATAGTCTTCATGGGGACCAGGATATTGTCCATAAACACATAAACCCAAAGGTATTACTTTCCTTTTTAAAAGGGGAAAAAAGGGAAAGCATTCATTTGTGTGCCTTTCCCTCCCCAGTATGAAATAAAAACCTCATCAAACCCTGATACTCTTTTTTCCTCTTGCATACTTACGTGTACCTTGTGTGCACCTTGTACTGGTGGCTATGGAAATCCTTTGCAGAGAGTACAGATCCCTTTTCAAGGTGCTCCTGTTGTAAAAGTTAGCAATATTTATAATTAAATAAAACCATTTATATTTTTCATTGTTTCAAAGTGTAGGGCTTTTATCCATGGCATGAATTCTTAGTGCACTCCCTTCTCAGAGTACACAAGCCTTTTTTTTTCACAGCTCTTAGGTTAGAGATGCTCATCAGACTAAGAGGTGCTGGAAATCATGTTAGTCCAGGTTGGCTCCAGAAGCTGTGTGGTCAGTCTGGCTCTGCTATCTCCAGCTGTGAGGTACAGGGCAGAACCATGAGTACCCCCCCATATTGTATTTCTAAGAACACTATGAGGGCTTTGCCCCAAAACATTAGCCTGGAGTGACTTTTTGAGGCTGAAAAGATGTGGATTTCTGTGAGACTTGATACAAGGTAGAATAGAGGCTTCTACAGGCTTTCAACCACCGTGTTGAGATGCTGACAGTAGTTAAGGTGGTGCAAGCTGTAGTGTGGCAATTTTTTTTTCCCCAGCTTGATTTTAAAGTTCATTGCTTGGATTAGCTTCTGAATATTCATTTTCATTTTCTTCCAACAGCAAGGCAGTGTGGTATCTTTCTGTGTTCCTCTAATCAATTGGCACCAACTAAAATGTATTTAGCCCTGAAGGACCATGGTGTTCTGTTGGCTTTCTTACAGCAGAAACCCAAACTGCAAAATGAAGACCCCAAATGAAATGCCAGTGCCATTCATTTGAAATTGCTGTTAATGTCTGAGATGTATCAGTGTACACCATTTCAAGGGGTCTTGGCCTGCCTTTTCCCCAAGGAACTTTGCAGAAGGATGCTGTAAAGAAATGTATGGGCGTGTATATGTGCACTTCTGTAAATCTGAAATAATGTATTGACAATTAAAGTAAGGGTTTTATGTTTGATTTTATGATTTCATTTTTGACAAAGAGTAGGTTGCCTAAGTTGTCTACTGGGAATTTTCAGTTGCTAAGGCAAGTTCTATTAGAGTTAATAGATGAACCCAAGGCCAAACTGTTGTAAAAGAACCCCCTCTTCTTTATATTTATTACATATAATACATATGGGGCAAATAAGCGTAATATGTTGTGTACACTTATAGTAAGAATTACCTTGGTCTTGTTTTTGGACTGACTTTTTCTTTTGAAGTGGTTTTAGCTCCTGTGTGTCCTGAATTGCCACTTGTAGAAGTTAAAGCTCCTTTTATACTGAGCAACAGCTGATACACTGCTTTAGGCTGATGTCACCAAAACAAAGTGCCTCATCTCAACATGCAGGAACCACCTCAAAAAGAGCTGGTATTTCAATGTCCATGCCATATTGGCATCTCCTGTGCCTGCCAGCACAGTTAGTAGTTTTAGCAGTAACTTTTTTTTTTTGCTTGGATAGAAGAGTTTCATGTAGGAAATGGATAAAGATCACCCATTTCACATGAGGTTATTCAGCAGCTGTCATCATCCTCTGAACACGAGCAGTGTAATTTAGAGATGAGCTGGCTTTTTTTTGGTGGTTTTTTTGTTCACTTTTTGGTTGGGTTTGGTTTCATTTGGGTTTTTTATTATTGATAATTACTCTATATTCCACTACCACTTTTAACAGGTTTATGTTTCTGGCTCTTGAGTTGAATATGTTGCTGTATCCTGGAGATACTTTTATGTGCAATGCAAAAATTATGCTTGTTCAAAAAAAGACACAACCAAACATCTAAAATGATCTGGAGTTGAATTTATTGGGCTATGCCTTTTCTATGTACATGAGCATGAAAGTCATTGTGGGCTATAAACTTATGTCTTGGTGGATACATTTCATAATTAAACAAAATTTCCACGGGACAGTGACCCAAATGCATTACCTCTGAGATGTGAACAGCTTTCTCCATGTTGGAAAAATGTCAGATCACAAATTACTTTGTAATCGGTTTTGTGAAATGTGGGAAAATAGCTTAGTTTGTGGCTGGCTTTTCTAATCTGATTGAAAATAAAATTTAATTTGTACTGGGTTTTTATACAGCAGGGTTTTTTTGCAGGTCACTTAGTTGTTTGACCTATCGTGTAATTGCATTGTCATGCAATAAATCCTATCGGTGTGTAGGTTGTACCTCTCTAAAGGTTTTGCAACTGTGAACACAGTACTGTCTTGACTGATGACATGGTCAGGATACTGCTTTTCCCACTCCGAATAGAACGTTGAATTGCATCTTGTATTAGGACTGAGATGATTATTAAAACTAACTTAAATGTGTCACACTTCTAAGAAAGTATGGAAATCAATTGTTTGATTAGATGATACTTAGCTTTAGTGAAGGTTGTTCTGTCTTCACTGGATGTAAATAACCTCTGATTACAGTATTGCATATTTTAAAGGGGTTTGGTTTACATTAAATTATCCTATTTAAACATTTTTGCCTATGTTTATAGAAATTTTTTTGTAACATTTGGTTTTGGATATGTGAAATAAAATTTTTTTAAGATGCCTCTGTTTCTACATATCAATTCTACACAACTACAGTGAGAATTCACATTTTGTAAGTGATGTTCTTTTAATTTCCCTTGTTTATGTACTTAATCAGTTGCAATGAATCAATAGTTTTGATAAATTACAACTATAATTGCTTGCAAGTAAACTTGATATTCTTTCAAAATTCAGGCTCATTTTTAATCAGCTTTGTGAGTTTCCTTGTTTTCCAATTCTGAAAAGGAAAGTATTTGATGTAGCCATAGCTAAATAACAGTCACAAGCAGAGGGAAAGCAGAGATTATTTATTGCAACAAATTGAAACAGTACACAGTAGTAAAAAAAGTGTTGAAGTAGGCAACTTAATTTCGAAGTTGGCTTCAGCCCTGAGAAAGCAAGCGATTGTGAAATTTTGCATCAGCTTTGGGAATGGTGCATTCCTAGCAAACCAAAACAACCCAAACAAAATAACCTTGCATACTGATCCCTGCTGGACACTAAAAGTCTCCATTCCACTTAAGACAAAGTTTGTGTCATCCTTTTTCACTCGGTTGCCAGCAAATAAGACAGTATGTCCCAGGTACTTTTTAGTAGATCATCACACAACTGGAGTCTGTTGGAGATGTTGGTGGAGCCCACACGGAGGTATGTACCTTAAAGTTTGATGAACTCAAGTGCAGTTTTGTACTGGCCATAACAAAAGCGCAAACAAAGCAACAAAGTGCACGTGACTTTCAAGCTGTCACGTTCCTCGTGTAGCACCTTGCTCCCTTTGGTCAGCTTGTATTTGCATAGCTCAGACCGATGCCATCCAAACAGAATGTTCTGTGTTTGCTTAAGTGGCAGTTGCTGTGCATATCCACGTTCAGTGTGCTGACCATACATCAATCGACACCGGAGAACATGTTTGCACATGGTTCAGTGCATGATTGCCTCTGCGGGCCTGTCTTTAGCTATTGAAACATGGCAGATATAATGTTAAACTGGTATCATGAATCTCGGTGTCTATAAAAATCAAATCATCACACCGGGTTACTAGTGATGAATGTTCATTATTGTTTCATATGCCCTGAACACTGTTCTCTGCTGCTCTAAATCACACTGATAGATTCCTCTTTATCTCCTGCATAATGTGGACTTTGTAAATATTACCCAGTACTACTTGCTGATTTTTCAACAGAAGAAAAGCCGTGTTCAGCTGAAAGCAGTGAGGTGACATCTGTACTGTTTCACTGCTTGCTGCACCTACATTTGATTGATTTGCTAACAGGGTAATTGAACTTTGAGCTTTGCCAGCAAGTTGAACTATGCTTTTCTTCTCCACTGAGATCTCAGTAATTGTATTTTTGATTTGGCAGTGAGTTACTGAATGCTAAGCAACAAGTTAGTGGAAGAAAAGCCTGTAGTCCCTTGCTTGTTTATGTTATGCAGCATTTGCTTACCCTTTAATGCATTGCAATGATGTTTGCTGTAATATAACTACTTGTGTTCTCTTTTCCTGTCCTGTCTCACTATCACACCAACTGCTGTGCTGTTTTCCCCTGTCTTGGAAACAAGAACTAGAAATCAAACCAAATCCTTTTAGTGTGACCTTCTCTTTTCCACTTTGAAGCTTTGTATGTACCCTTGTGACTCCCAGGCTTAGTTGAGTTTAAAGCACGAAGGAAACAAGTACTTGGAAAATTTGTTCTGATACTCTACCAATGAAATCTCTGCATAACGAGTGATCTGTACCAGTCTCCCTGGCCTTTCATGTGGTGTAGGGTGTGTTTTCCCAGAGAACAGACCTTGGAATAATTCCATAGATCAAAGCATCCCAATTTAATTTTTTTTTTTTTTTCTTACTCAACTGTCCCTGCTTCCAGGGGCAGAGCAACTGCTCTTCACCATGCACAAGGACTCAAGTTGTTTACGTGATGACTGTATATTGTGAGGTCCATGTCAATGAGGATCTGGGACCCAAGCTTGCCTGCTTTCCTTCCTTGTTGCCTTCCCTTGCTGGCTTCCTTACACCCCATGTAGTACTTCAGTGCTGGATCAACAGCTGAGGGGCTGAACGTGGGCATCTGGGACCAGATAGAGGCATCAGTCTGCTGTGACATGCAGTGAAGCAGAGGCTGGTACCTCACGTGGCCTTTTAACTTCCAGTCTTGACCACAGCCACCACACATAGGTCATTTCCAAGATTAAAACCACTGCAGACAGCATTTCTTGCCAGGATTTTCTGTGAAAAGTGATACTGTTAGAGAAAGCAAGGATGATGTGACTAGCTCAAAAATTTTGTCCAGCTGGTACCTGTAAACTGTTTTGCCACCAGTCATTTATTTCCATTTATTATTAGAATTGTTCTTCATTTCTATGTTGTCTGCTTTTCTGTTCATGGTTCTACTGTAACAATAAGTTTTTTCCTTACAGGTGAATGAAGGTGAAATATATTTGCCCTCTAAAGAAAACCCCACATATTAGCATTGGTCAGGCTACATTTCTAATGTGTACCCACCACATCACAACCAAAAAGTTCCATGCTGATGGCTGCTGTGTCCCCCCCATAGTGATGCTTATCTCTCAGTATCCCCTTTTCACATGCAGTCTTGTGTGTCTGGACGTTAGGTTGGTGTCTCTGAGCGTACCTCTTTCATTCAACAGTTGTGTGAAATCGTGTTTTGAATACTTTCCAACTCTCATACGACTTCAAAAATGCTCATAAAAGTAAAGACTGGACGCGGTTGCACATTCATTTCCTAGTAGCATAGGCAGCAATAAGCAAATTCCTCTGGGAAAGCACCTGATGAGCGGAGAAGGTTGAAGGTAAGTATCAACTTTAAAATGAAAACAGCTTCCTTCTATGCAAAAAAAGAAGACGTGCTGACCCCAAACCTCAGCCTGACTTTGCTGCCCTGGATGGACCTGCTGTATCAGAGAGGGTTTGGCACAGGACCAGCTGCTTGTGCTCTGTGGGCAACAGCTCGTCTGCCAGTATGGTGAGACTTATGGGCTGGGAGAAGGCCAGTCAGTTGTGCATCAGCCCTTCGGTGGGTTTTGCCCACAATAAGCACATTGTAATGTTTTAGGTTCTCTTCAGGAGGGGTGCTTGCCAAAATGTAAGGAGCAGGGGCAGCTGGGAACAAAATCAGCTGTAGCATCTGCATGCCCTTAATGGTCTCCAGGGCCCGGCGCTGTTCTAGGTCTGCACGGTGTGGCACAGCCAGGCTCTGCCAGCCCCATGCAGCTGCCCTACAGAGCCTGTGCTGGACAAAGCAATTGAAGCCCTACTTGGAGTAGTTGTTATTGTCTGTAGGAACTGTTACTAACACCTATGTAACTTTTTTACTCTTGGTCTGAGCTATAGATTTTTTTTAACACTTTAAGAACTTTTGCAAAATGAAAGGATGTCTAGCATGTTTAGTCAGATAGCTCTGAAAAACTTAGATACCTTGATTTTCTATTCCTGGGTGGTTTGGTTTTTTTTCTCTTAACTAACTGGATTTTGAATTTTGTTTACTAACAGTGCTGAATAATGCTACCTGGTTTTGTTCTGTTCCCAACTGAAATCTTCACATACTCGTATATCAAAGTGCATAAACTGCATAAAAGTTGGGGTGTTTTTTCTGTTTCGTTTTTGTGTGTGTGTGTGCAGGTTCTTTAAAAGAAATGGAGGTTTGGGAATAATTGATAATGTTATGTTCTCTTCCATATATTTTTTGGGACTTTATGAAGTGTTATTTATAACTCAGTTTCCCTTGCCTGTTGCGCCACCACCTTCATTACTCTTCAGCCTTTCCACACAGGCACCTTGGGTCTCTGAAAATTCCATGGCAAATAGTTTAAATTCATTATACTCAGCAATCTGCATATACTAGAGGAAATTTCATTTGAAAATGCATCTCCTCCATTGGAAGAAGTGTTTAAAAAAGGAAGTTCTGTGCTGCACAGTGCTTTCAGATTTCAACATTTACTGTTCTGCATCAGTACGACATTGACAGCCTGAAAACTGTTCACAAAATCATAATACCAGTGCCAAAATACTCAGTGGCTGGGGGCTGTTGGCAACACTCCAGCCCATGAGGAAGGCTGGTTCTTGCCCTGACTTTGCTGTTTACCCACGGTCCTGGAGCAAGGGTTTGAACTTGAGTTTCTTCCATTGCAGGGCTGCTTTGCACATTAGACTAGGCCAGTAGTCTTCATCTTTTTGAAACTTCAAAATCCTTTTAAATTTTCTCTAGTATATGCAGATTTCTGAGTATAGTGCATTTAAAGTACTTAACATAGACTTAATTTACTTAATTTGCTTCTTATGGGTTGCTGAAAAGCAGACCATTATTCTTTTACTAAGGACGGGTATCATAGGGTGTGGGTTTGAGCTGCTCCTCTTGGGTTTTTTGTATGCTGGTGACACCAACCTTCCCATTATACTTTTTGGATCACAAATTCCATCTGGAACCTGAAAGGGCTTTGCCAGTTCAGGTTTTGTTGCTTGTTTTTATCAAAACTGGTGTGGTCCCATAAGCAATTTTAGTTTCACTGAATTACTCTTCAATATAGAACAGTTTATTAAAAAAAAAATCCCAAGCAACAATAGTTGATGGTTATATGATTGACTACAGTGATGTCTCCTAGCAACTTGGCTGAAAAAAAGATCATTCAACATTGCTCATTTGTCCAGAGATCCCAGATTGCTGAGTAAAAATGTGTTTATCTTGATGAGGCTGACTAAACCATCTCACTTCACCAGTACATCCTACACCAAATTTTGTGCTATGCTGTTGAAAATGCTTCTCGAAGAGTGACATTAAAGATATAAGCCCCTCTCAGACTCCTGTCTAGTGAGCAAGACACATGCAAAATACCTTCCCAGACAGCTGAGTAGTGCTGCCCCACATCACCAAAACATCCATGTCCCTCTGGCCTGCTCTTTCCCAGAAGCTCTTCCGTTCCAGGGCACAGGTAAAGGGTAAAGAACCTGAGAGTTCATTTTGCTGTCTAGCACTTGTCTTCACAGTCAGATGCAGCCTGTGCACCTTTCACCTGTCATCTCTGTGCCAGTGATGATGACAAATAATTGTCTTGATAATGTTCCACATCATTTCACTATCCCTTCCTTTTGAAGCTATTGCTATTATTAGTTGTGAACAAATCCTTATCTTCCACAAGCTTTCATGTGTGAGATGCTGCAAGATGCTACTCTTCTATCCCCCTTCTCCTCATGGCACTCCTCTCTGATTTCTCGAGTGATAGCCTCCTCAGACTGCAGTGATGCTGCATGTCACCATCACACCCACTATCTGTGTTAATCTCAGGCTGGCTAAAATTCAGCACAGACATGACGGAGGTGTTGCTGGATGACAGAGATGGCAGAGATGTTGTCCTCTCCCCCTCTACAGAAAGAGCATCCAGCATTGATGGAGTGCTTATTTATGGGACGTGGTCCTGGAGTGCAGGCTGCTGTGGTGTGTGCATTGTGGCTAACTGCATTGGACCATAAAGTAATGCCTCTGAGAAACAGATGCTGTCACTGTTTAGAGGCCTTTTTTGCTTCAGCACCAGCCTGTTGCAACGTGCTGTCCATGACCAAAGCTTATATGGAAAGAACTGCTCAAGCTACAAGTGGGACACGTATCTGCAGGGCTGTGAGACCTGTACCAGCTGCCTGTTGGCCTGAGGTAGCTGTTCCACTTTACAACCCCCTAAGCTGCCATGGACCTCTCTACTTGAAAGCTCATTTGTGTCATACCCCTTCAACCACAAGTAGAAACATCTTAGCTGGATTTGTTCTGCAAAGGAGGTTGGGTGAGCATCAAAAGCTTTCCAGGTCCATGGAACTGCCTCTCTCTCTCTCTGAGTTGTGTGACCTTAATTTTAATTTCTTGAAGACATATTGTGAAAGCTGCATTTTTTTACAAGGCTTTGAAGGGAGCATAAAGTGTGTGCTTTTGAAATGTTCCTGCCATCACTGTCCAGTGCCTGATACAAATTGTTTTCTTCACTTTTTTATTTAAACTGCTGGCAGGTGAGTTAGTTAATTTTAACAGAATGCTACAGGGTAGGTTTTGCAAGTCTAATTATTGGAAGGGCACTCAGAAATGTTAAAAGGTCTCTTTTGATGTCAAATCTAAAGAAAGAGATACAATTAAGTAATGGTCTAGTATTTTTCTTAAGAAAAAAGAAAATGAAGAAGCTAGCAATTACATTAGTAAGAGTACAGGAGTGGTAGAGTGTTAGAAGTCCTCCAAATCCCTTGGTTTTTATTCATGTACACATATCTCTGGTATCTTTTTAACCTTGTTGTCTATATTTTTATCTAGTTAATGCAGAATTCTCTGCTTTGACTTGGCCTGCCTTCGTGCTGTGGCTCATAGGAAGATGCCCAGGAAATCCACATCAAGGAGATCATCAAAATGGGGATATTGGACCAGTCACACAGTACCAACCGCCCTCAAAGGCAAACAGAGATACTGGTCTGCTAAACTGGATCAGCCAGTGCAGGCATTCCTGGTATCTGTGTGAAAGAGTCAACCCGGAAAGAGGGTTAACTGAAGGCTTGTTGGCATGCAGTGAGGCAGCTGGGAGGGAGGCGTGCAGGAATGCTGAGGTTATCCCAGCATCCTTGCAGTGATTGTCTAACCCCATAGACACCTCTGCTCCTTTAGTGTGCATAAGGTTATCTCTACAGAGCAAGCAGATAAAGCATCCCCTAAAGCCAAGAGATTTGCAAAATTTGTCTTGTAGAAGAAAGTAATTTCTGTCACCACCATGTCTCTTTGTCCTTTCCCTTTTATGGCTCTGTCTGTATCAACAGTAGAGTTTGACCTGCTGTATTTCACCTTAAAAACCAGCAGAGTTCAATTTCTATATATGCGTATATATTCAGGTATCCACTCTGCTCTGCCTTGGGTATGAGAATACCTCTGAGGTTAGAGCAACAAGTTCTTGTATCTGTCTTTGGCCTTAAATGATTAAAAGTGTTGAATGTTTGACTCTTGTTGTGGTTGAAAGGCACTGATAAAGAACTGCAGAGAGTTAAATATTGCAGTATTGCAGCTATTTTCACTTTAGTCATGTTCCATTTGAACTGAACGCTCTTCAGAACACCTCTTCAGAGATTTGGCTTTCTTTTTATTCTACCCTATGCCCAGGTAAATTTATAATAGAAGTTTTCTTTCACTTGTGTATAACCTTGAGAAAGATTCTTTCAGCTGGTAGTTTGACTAATCTTAGAAAGAACAAAGCTGAGCAATTTTGTCTAATCTCATCGTGTCAGAAAAGATGTATTAAGCTTATATTAAGAAATTAAAAGATTAAAAACACAGCAGTTGCACACAAGTCCATTCTCATTACATCTTTCCAAGTAACTATTTCAATCTTTTATCTGTTGTTGAGCTTCATTCCTATCACTAATAAAACAAATATGAGATAAATAATGAAATATTGATTGAGCAACTTGAAACTTTTTAAACGGCCATTTCATTCAATGCATCCACAGGCAGCACAACAGAATGAAAGTTTTATTGTGGACTGAATGAACCTGTTGGTTTGAGCATGACATGAAATTGTAGCATAGTAATAAAATTGCAGGGCACATTTATGCCATCTGTTTCATAGGGGAAAAATAAAGAACATTTTGGTGATGGCCCCAAAAAATACATCTGGATTTAGAAAAGAAGAACAACTGGAGCCTGTAATGTCAGGAACTGCCTAAGGTGTTGCACATCCTCCTTCCTCAAGTGTTCTTGTTTTAGGCATCCTTAGCTGTTGTAGTCTTCGGGGTTAAGGGCTCAGAAAAACATCTTTAAGTCACAGAACACTGATTCAAAAGACATTTGCCTCTTCCTACCTTGTCTATTGCCTTTATCACCTTTTAATTTTTGGAGTGGGCAGGAAGGAAGGCAGTCAGGTCACATTGCTCCACAGTCAGTGAGAGGAAACAAAGTTAAAAGGTCATGATCCATTAGCAGGAGGCAATCATTAAGAGTTTTGTTCAGTCTTCCATAAAAAAAAATGTAAAGTCTGTGACCCAAATGCCATGTTATCAGAAAATGAGGGGAACTAGATTACTTCAAATCATATAGTATCTGCAGGAAATGTGCTTTCCTTGGGAAGTCAGCATGTAAGAGAAGAAGTCTCTCTTATTCTGACCATTATTCAAACATTCAATATTATGGCCCTTGTATTTTTAAATATTCTTCGACTTCAGAGAAAGGCCCATAAAAAATTGTCCTTGTAGCTATTGAAATCTGAAGATACAGAATGTGATTAAGATGAGTAATAAATCCTTTTTTAAAATTATTTTTGTTGCAAGGTTATAAATGTTATAGCGGATTTACCTAATAAGAAATAAAAATCATATTTTTTCTTTGGTGGATGGGATCTCTTGCAGAGGGTCTCTCCACAGTTTCTTACTGTTTTCTGTGTGTCCCCTTTCCTGCAAGTCCTCTTAATGCACCTGGATGACCTTCTGTAATGGTAGCTGTTCAAAATCTGAATATTGCCTTCTGGAGGAGGGAAGAAGACGGAAGTTGTCAGGGCTGTTGAAGCCACTAGTTTCTGGTCCTGCTACAGCACTATGATTTTCTCAGGACATCTGTGCATGCGCTCAGTGGCAAACCCCCTCCCTGGCATGTCCTCCTTAGCTCAACTACCTGCCCCCCTTTCCTAGACTTGGTTCCTGAGCCTGCCAAAACTTGGCAGGTACACTTCTAGAGCCTCCCCTGCCGTGTTCTGCTTCACAGAGCCAGACCTTCATACATAACTGCTATGAGTCTACCCATCCTGGTCTGAGTGAGAACAGAACTCATTCTGTTCCATGATTTTACTTTTCAGTTCAGTTCTTCTAACTCACTGCCCTGTCTGAAGTCAGCAGCCTGTTTTCCCAGGCAGTGTCTGCTGCTGGCAGTGATA
>JANHFX010000372.1:0-19375 GCA_027560015.1 Chloroceryle amazona | reverse complement strand
CAGAACAAAAGACAAAGAAAGGCGACTGATAAAATCAAGGCCCATCGAAGGATGGCTCATTTTAAAAGGCTGGTTCCCAACTGGCCGATTTAAAAAGCTTCCAGCTCCGGTAGCAGATAGGGTTGTTTTTCCAAGGATATGCCTCTGAGCAGCTGTAAAAAGGTCCTGCTGTCTGATAGAAAGGCGTGCTGAAAGGGTTTGTGCTACTGTGGATTGATTGGAGTGCAGATGCTCTGGAAGACGTGCTGCATTATTCATGTGGCAGATACCTTTGCTAAAAAGCTAATGCACAGCCTGGAGGCTGTGAGAAGTGTGGTACAGTCCTTTGTGTGGTTTTGTGGATTGTTGATTCAGTAGAGAGCCTGCACTGCTCTTAGGCTTTTTTTTCTGAACACTGAGATTGATAAAGCAAATCGAGGAATGTAAGATCACTTAGCTAATGGCTCTCCATCTCCTTTCTTGTTTACAAACTATTCCCAGCTTTGTCTCTCTTTTTTTCCCATTTTTTTTCTTTTTAATTTTATTTTATTTTTAATGCATTATTCATACTAAACTGCTTTCTAGACTTTGTAAGACCTCACTGATAAATGTTTTCTTGTTTCACCGACTTAAACTGCTTCCCTGAGAGGGCTCAACTGTCTGAGGTGTGGTGTGTGTGCCAGCATGCGGCTCTAAAATCGAGACGGGTGTCTGCAGCCACAGTGCCCTGCGCTGAGTTCTCCATTAACGCATGTTCAATATTCTTACCAATTAAGATTCCTACTGTTGAACGTAGATGCTGGGACGCTCGCTACCAGCAGCAGGGCTGCATTTCTCTTGCATTTCTGCCTGCTGGCTGTGGTGGGAGAACCTCATGCAGGGTTCAGGGTGCCATGCTCTGAGATATAGGGGACTCTTTATGTGGGAAGAGGCACAACTGCAGCATTTGTGTTTGTGCCTGGACTGTCCCAGCTTCTTGCAGAAACAGCTTTAAATTATACTGCAAACCCCGAAGTTAAAATTGGGAAATGTTTATCCTACTTGCACCACATCTGGTGGAGAGAAGACCTTGCTGGACCAAGCAAGTCAGATTTTGTTTCCCAGTTGTGGCCACTGACTGTAGTTACACTAGTCTGGGTTAAATGCATATAAAGCTAGCCTGGGAACGTATCTCTTTTGGAACTTCCCTTCATGGTCTTTTAGAAACTGATTGTCAAATGACATGGTCAAGGCCACGGTCCTGTGGTCAGATTGTCCACGTGGGGACTCTGGACTGAGAAACTTCACCTCCAAGGCAACATCCTTGTAGGCAGGATTTTACTTTCGAGTCTACAGCTGTGGAAAAGCCAACTGCCTCTGTTTGCCCCGCATTAGATGGAATTAAGCTGTGGTATCTGTACCATTTATTACTCTTGTAACAGTAAATCTGTAACCTCTGAGCCTGTAGTATTGTTTGAGATAACACATACAGGTGGTATTTAAAGCTCTGGGTTGCTGAATAACCATGTTGTCTCGCTGACTTTGGATCCAAAAGAATTTATTACTGCTAATTTCTCCTTGATAAAGTTATTATACAGCAGAAGTGGAATTTGGACCATGAAGTCCATCTAGGGGTGCAAGACCAGCTATCTCACAGATGTGCCTTGGAGAGCATCCACAGCTTCGAGGGAAGCCTAGCTGAAGCTCTGAGGCTCACAGACCATTTGGTGTGGCAGGTTTGAGGGGAGCTGGACCAGAAGTGACATGGTCTGTGCTTATTTGGCACCTAACCCAGGAAGCTGATGGTTGGTGATGAAAGTTCTGAGAGCTCCTGTTTTTGTCTTGAAGCAGTAGCTCAACACAAACCAAGATAAAACACCTGTAAAAGAGCCTTTCATATGTTTGTGGTGTGTGTTACAAATTGTAGATAACACTGACATTCCTCTGTTTGTCTTCAGGGTTGCCTTTTTGAGGATGTGCTTGTTTTACAATTTGAAATTTTGAGGATGGAAGTGTGTGGGTGGATTTAAAAAAAAAAAAAGTGAATTCAGAAATGTAAACCTGAGAGCCTCGAATGAGTGAAAAATGTTGCCTGGATGAGAGCTGGAGCCAGCACGCCAGCCTGTAACGTGGCTGTGACAAATCCACCGACCGGGGCAACAACTGGCAAAGGGCAACAGTCGGACATGCTGGACCTAAGGGTAGGATGACATGGTGCTTGTAAAAGCAATCAAATTGGCAGGAATGCGTAAATTTTCTGAAGAAAGTGTTCTCTAGGAGTTGTCCCCCACTCCTTTCCTATGTGGGAAAAGATAATTTCTGTTTTGAAATTGAAGACCTATGGCTGGAAAAAAAAAAAAGAAAATGGGATTGATATTGTTATCAGCTGAGCTGTAAAGTGTGAGTTGTGATTGCTTTCTGGATTTGTAGAGCTGTTGCTTTCCATGTACTGCAAAGCACAGACACCTTTACTTATCATGTTACTACTACTGGGATTTCCAGGCCTTTTTATGGGGGAATATTTTTTTCAGTAGAAGCTAAAGCCTGTAATTATATCAATACAGTCACACAATGTTGTTGCTCCTTCTTGGCATGCAGAAATGAATCCAATAGGGGAACTTCTCACAGAGGAAAAGGAAAAGATGCTCTTCATCCTAGTCTTGCCTGTGGAAAGATGCTGGAACAAGTTGTCCTGAGAGGTTGTAGATGTCCCCTCCCTGAAGTGTTCAAGACCAGGTTGGATGGGAATTTGAGCAACCTGGTCTAGAGAGATGTGTCTTTTCCCATGGCAGGGGGTTGGAACTAGATGATCTTTAAGGTCCCTTCCAACCCAAACCATTCTATGGTTCTATGATGATTCTATTTATTCTATGATTCTATATCTGCACAGGGACATTTGTTGGTGTGCTGAGCAAAACCCAGTGCAGGCAGGGGTGTGAGACAGCCTGGCCTGCAGAGAGCCCCAGGATGCACAGTGCTGCGTCAGTGCTGGCCTAACTTTTCACAGTTGGAGCAGCAAGACTTTGTGCAGCCTGAGAACGTGTGCTGTGACAGGAGGTGTCCTGACTCACTGGTTTTTAATGTGGCCTCCTGGGTGTTGCTTCAGATCTGCAGACAGTGAGACATGAGCTCCCCTTCTGCTGCAGATAAGATTTTCTATGAGTCACCTGCTGACAATACAGATATTTGATATGGAGTTCAGTTTCATATATTGGAAAAGGCTGTTTCTGAAGCCCCATGAGGACAAAAGCTTGGACACTCAGAAGTACTTACATCCCTGGTAGGCTGTTATGAACAACAAGCAGTTTTCTGTCCTGCGTTCTATTCAGTCCTGCACTCCAGTGGGTACTGGGATACTAGTTGCTTAGACAGAAAGTTGCTACCTAGCAGGTCTGGCATGTCCCATGTTCACCCCAGCAGCACAATCCCATCTGTCAGGGCTCACAGCTTCCAACCATATTTGTGTCTTGGATGGACAAATGCAGAGCCCTTCTGAAATGTGGCTAAATTCCTCTGCAACAGCAAGAAGGGACGAGTGGTAATTTGGGCTACAGAGTGGCGGGTGAAGTTAGGCAGCACTCATGGCAGATGTGTGGGGACCCCAGTCAGTGCAGGCTGCAGGACACATGAAGAAGTGTATGAAATGAACTCTAAGCAATTAGCTGGTTGTATTTAAAGACTCTGCAGAGGGTGGAGGATATTCCTGAGCTCTAGAGGGAAGCTTGAGTCTCTCCATAAGGAGACTATCAGAACAACAAGAAAAAGCAGAACACATGAGAGAAATAATGAGATGAGAGAGGCAGAACAAGCATAACAAAACCAATTATTTCCTTGTGCAAATGGTGGTAAACCCAATGGATGTGGATAAGAAGGAGATATAATTTATCTTGGCTTTGGGAAAATGTTCAGTGCTGTCCTACGCTATTAAGAGAAGGGAATATGCACTAAATGCACCTGTCTATACTAAGGTACATGTAAATCCAGTGAGGGAACTACATAGTTATGTGACAGTTATCAAAATGTGAGGATTTATTAAGAAGAGATTTGCAGGGTTCTTCCTGCCATGCCTGTTGTTTGGTAATTTTGTTAGTAATTAGAACAAAGGAATAAATAATAAACAGGAAACTAGGAGAAGCAGGAAGCCTGCAGAAGGACAGGGCTCTGTTTTGAAATTGCCTTGATGAGGTGAAGAAATGGCCTGGGAAAATCAGGATGCAGTTCAGTAGTCAGAGGTTCATGTCTTCAGATGACGCAGTACCATCAGACCCAGTGCAGTTCTGCAGAAGTGTCCAGTGGCTGAAGTTCATTCCAGGCTGAGCATGACCCAGTGGCATGATGTAGCAAGAAAATGATAAATATGAAAAGGAGAGGATTTGGTAAATTATAAAGGAAGCATCTGTTCATCCATGTTAGTAAAATACATGTATGCCAGTTTTAGGGGCTCTGGGAAAGTACAGATCAGCCAAAGAGTGGAAGTGAGAAGGACAAATTCTTCAGCTGTTGAGAAAATGTGGCTGACAGAAGGAGAATGAAATAAAAACCGAAGAATACTGGAAAGCTATGTGTCAGTTGCAGAGGAAAGCTTGCTGGCTGAAGAAGGGAATAGTCTTTTTAGTGTGATGTGGCTAAATAGTATAAGAAGCAAGGGCTATTGATTGCACAATAGGAGATTTAAGTTTGAAAGCAGGGAAAAGCTTTGTAAAGGCAGCTGAGTGCAAAAATGAGTTTCACAGGAAGATGATGGTCCCTCCATTACTGGAGAATTTTAGAAAAAGATCCAGTAGAGAAGAGTGAGAAGAATAGGAAAAAAGATGGACTTCTGTGTCGATCTGCCTCTGTTCCTTTTGTTTATCCTTCCTGGCAGACAAGTAGCTGTCTCCTGTTTAGCTGTAGCTAAATAGGGTGGTGAGAATCTATTTTCAACTTAAGCCTGCAGCACTCAGAAAGCAGGTATTTCTCATTTTTCACAATCCACTTATCCATTTGGGGACCTTGCTGCTAACCTCATGCTGCTTTATCACTGTGGTGAGGAACCATGATGGTATTGGAAACTAAGTACGCTCTGTCACAGAGATTTTGCAGTTTGGTTCTTGAGGCCTGGCAAGGGTTTACAAGTGACTCTCCATCTATCTCACTTTTATCTGTGTATCTGCTAACTCTGCTCTGTTTTTTTACTTCTTTGGTGTCATTTTCATTTCCTCGTCCTGCCCTGAAAACCTTCTAATGTTACATTTTTATCACATATGGTTGGATTTAAATAAAGAGATTGCACACTGTAGTCCAGCTATTTTTGTTGCTTTAGGTCAGATGGTTGAGTTGCTGCTTGTTTCCTTCCCCTAAGCATGGCCTGTCTCATGAGCCCTTGGCAGGCAGTGCTGTGTAACAGGAACTTCTCCTATCTCATTCATGCTGAAAGCACATGGAAAGTTCTGATCTGCTTTCACTGTATCTGCTTGGGATGCTCTCCCTAGAGATTACTGTTCAGATTTCACGGGGTCACAACATGGTTGAGGGTGGAGGTACCTCTGGAGATCATCTAGTCCAACTACCATCTCAAAGCAAGCTTATCTACAGCAAGTTGATCAGGGCATTGTCTGGTTGAGTTTTGGAAACATCTGAGGATGGAGACTCTACAGCCACTTTCAGCAACCTCTGTCAGTGTTTGACCACCCTCACAGGAAAGAAGTTTCTTCTTACATTTAACTGCCTGATCAAGCTCAGCCTGAAGAGCCTGTGGTTCCTCAGATGTTCTGTCTTACCCTTTTTGAAGATAAGGGTGACATTTGCTTTCTTCCAGTCCTCAGGGACATCCTCCAATTGCCGTGACCTTTCAGGGAAAACCAAAAATGACCTTGTAACAAGGTCAGCTTCCTCAGCTCTTCTGTCAGGCCCTTGTGCATGTCCAGTCTGTTTAAATGTTCCCTGACCCTATCTTCCTCCACTAAGGGTAAGTCTTCCTTGCCTTGGGCTTCCCACAGGTCGTAAGGGCCCAGGATACTTGAAAGCTAGTCTTACCAGTAAAGACTGAGGTGAAGAAGGCATTCAGTGGCCTAGCCTTTCTGGTGTTCTTTCTCACCAAGTCCCCATTGCCACTCCTCAGCGGTCCCATGTTTTCCCTAGTCATCCTTTTACTGATGATGTACTGGTAGAAACCATTCTTGTTACCCTTAAAATCCCTCTCCAGATTCAGCTCCACATGGGCTTTAGCTTTCCTAAGCCCAGCCCTGCATGTTTAGACAGTCTCTATATTCCTCTCAGGACACTTGTCCCTGCTTTCTTCCTCCAATGTGTATCTTTTTTATGGTTGAGCATTATGACGATGCCCCTGTTCATCCATGCAAGCCTCATGATGTCTTTGCCTGTTTTCTTGCACTTTGGGATGGACCATTATGAACTTGGAGTAGGTAAACCTTGAAAATCCTGCTGTGGTTATGCTTGAGAAAGAATTTAGTAACTTTTGTGCCATTTAGAAATTGTACGTCATCCCCTTCCTTTTGCATTTTATGTTAAAACTGCCTAAACTTTTAAGCCCCTTTTCTATTTTCTTCATGTGGCCACAACTTTAACCCCTCTTGCTCCCACCATAGTGTTACTGAACATTTCCTTGCCACCTGCAAAGACTTTACCATTTTAGCTTCTTCTTCTATTACTCCTTTGCAAAAAGCTGCCTCATTTGTGCTTGGAATAACTTCCTGAGACAAAACAGAGTTGCAGTTAATGTTTCAGCTTTCTGCCTTCTCTAGGGAAAATAAAAGGCTTACATTTCCTCTAAAAACTTGATGCAATGCAATGTCTGTTTTGACATGTGCATCCTCCTGGTGTACCAGTGAGCAGCCTCCTAGGCATCAGAGGACTGGAAGATGGCCCAGGCAGTACCACTGCCTGCTGTTGGCAGTTACTGGGGACAAGATAACCTGATAAATGTCCATCTTCCTGTCAGTTCTTAACAATATTTCCTCCATAGTCACAGCAATGTATTTCATACAGCCCTACCCAAAACATTTCACACTGTAAGATAAGGGATGCTTAAAATAAGAAAAGGCATCAGGATCCTTTCACCATGAGGTTTGGATGGCCGTATGAGGGCTTGGCTTTGATTTAGTGATGTACATTCTCTTGAGGAAGAGATTGTTATCAGTGAGGTGTCACTGGGAATGAGAGGACAGAAGAGAGGAGCATTTGCCTTTGTCATAGGGCTTCATCATGTGGTAGCAAGGGCAACCCAACACTGGTTGCTTGTAGCTAGAAAGTGGCATGTGCAAACTAGAACAAGTAGACACCTTTCTCACTTCTTGCTTGTTTTATGATCATGGTGCTTCTATCAGGGTTTCAGCCAACAGCCTTTTCCCTGCATAAGGCAAAAAGAAAGGGTGAGAAATGCATGTGGAGCAGTGTGAGGCTGGAAGTTTTAAAGCCATCTGGAAGAGAGAAGTTCCTCTTCACTGTTCTTTCAGTGCCTGCAACCGTGAATGCTCCTGTTTAACTGCAGAGGCAGGGTATGTTGGAGCACGTGGACTTCTGTACTGTGTCTCCAGAGAGAGATCTTTGTCCTGTGGGAGAGGCATTAGTAGCATTATTCAGTGTAAATATAATGATGTGATGCAATTTTCTTTGCCTATCAAGATTTAGGGTCAGGGCCATCTGCTAGACCTATAACAGACACAGGTACCCAGTGAAAGTGCTTGCATGTGAATCTTGCTAGTGTACTGCACCCAGGTTATAGATGTCTTCTGCAGAATTGTAAGAAATACTGAACTTGCTGACCTGATGTATGTAATTTACTGCTCCCTGGCCATGACCTGATGGTGGTTAGGTAAGAGCAGAAAGTTTTGGACCTGCCTGCTCCACAGCTGTTCCTCTGCTGAGATTGAGCAAGAAGCAAGATGCAGCAAGAAGCAGACCTCTCAACAGAAGAGGGGTCTGTTTAAAGCGGAGGCACTGAAACCAAGGTGTGAAGACTGCAAAAGTCTGCTTTGGGAACAGGTGGCAGATGTCTTCCTGCTTCAACATTGTGAGTGCAGCAGAGTGAAGAGAGGGGAAGTACTTTTTATGAAGCTCTCTTCTACAGTCTTCTCTGTGTGGAGTCATGTAATGAAATTTAGTGTGTGTAGTTGTCTCAGGAAGAAACACAGCAGTATTTCACGATATATTAATTGCCTTATTTTAAATCACATATTAAAGTTCTTCCTTTCTACAAGTCTAGGGGTACAGGGAACTGGAATGTCCCTCCTATTTCCCATGCATGGCTTGGGGTTCAGAGTAAGGCGGTGTTGAAGCTGACTTCATATACATCTTGCTCTTGGCATCTGGCTCTAAGCATTATCAAACTGACATTGGCAGAGACATGATGGCTGAAATGGCTATTTTTGGCTCCCAGAGTGACTTAGCAGAAAGTTATGTGATTAAGTTTTGGATGGGAAGGGGTGAATTTTGAGAGGATCAGCTGTGTGGAAGAAAAGGACATGGAGGGGAGGAGAGAAGATTTAGCAGAAAGATAAATGAAACCAAGTTGAAGACAGTAGAAGAGAAAGGGCCAGAGTAAATTATGGCCTAGGCGGATCTTGTGAAGGCCAGTGATTCTTGCTTTTGTTTGATTTTATTACTTGGACCTGAGTGCATGGAAAGATTTTATTTCATTGACTGATGATACAGGACTGAGAAAAGGATGTGTGCATGCTCTGGAGCCTTCCAGTTGTGTATACCTGTGCCAGTTTTGGTCTGCTTACTTGCATGGAGTTGGAAGCTTGAATCTCTTGTGGCACTGTCCTTGGATACTTGCAAACAGTACTCTCAAGAGAGTAGCAAGGATCCCCTATGGGTTTTTTGGCAATAGAAACATCACCTAAAGATGAGGAGGTTGAAAGGGAAAAGGCATTATCCATGAAATACAAGTTTAGTATTCCGAAAGACAAAATGAAAGGGGAAATTAAAAAATTTCATGGCATTTTGGATTGAAATGTTCATTGTAACTTTCAAAATCCCCTTTATTAGGATTTGCTTTCCTTCTTTTATCCTCTTTTTATCTCTTTTTGACCTGCATGCAAGAGAAGAAAAGAGGAATAAATATTTTTTTTTCTGTTGATCCTTCTACTTTTCAAATTATCGCTTTCAAGATCTCAGAAAATTCCTTCAGAACTGTAAATTCACTTGATTCCTTGCCAATAAGGACAGGGGAGTAAGAGAATCCAGTTTACCAGGCTGGATCACCTGAATATATGAAGTGCTTTTCAGAGTGGCAGGTGAGGCATAGGCAGTTTGTAAACCTGTCTATGAAGAGTGGAAAATGGTACTTAAAGTATTTTGGAAGATTGTCACGCTATGTACTTTCCCCAGGAGTGCACTGGGGTGAGATCTCCATAAGTATGGCTGAATTTCAGCCTGTGTCTCCTGATGCCAGGGCAGCTTTCATGCTGGAGTGCAACAGAGGACACGTGGAACAGAGGTGTTAAGGAGGAGGGAGACTTCTTTTGCAAAACTGTGGGACCGTGAAGCAAACATAACCATTATAAATTTGTTGTCATGTATTTGTGCCCTATTCAGAGGTGAGCAGCACAAGAAAACAGAAAACAATTGCTTTGATGAGGGGCTACAACGTACCATGCACATTATACATGATGAACTGGAAGCCTCTCAGCCCAGGCATGGGATGATCTGAGGAGTGTGACCATCTTAGTATGAGTGGATGGGAGAAGATTGCAAGTCTGTTCCTTCAGGAGATGCTGTGCCAGATTCTGCTCTCCAGGAGAGCTCTGTCTGTCCTTTGATTACTGCAATAGTCCTGAGATGGGGGCAGAGACAGGCAGTCTGTTCTCCCTTTGTTTACCTGAAAGCAGGCAGAGCTGGAAAGCTTTCTGTTAGAGCTTACAGTTGAATGTAGCTGGTGGAGTAGGATGCTCATTTTTATCACTGGAGTCAACAGTGAGCTGCCTCCCTCTACAACCTTCAGTGAAATGCTAGTAGGTGTTGGTGTGGGGACAAAAGGGCCACAGATATGTGCCTTGATGGATGTATGTTGGTTGGATGCACACTGGCTGCTGCCAGGCCCCCAGATGTGCTGTGATGAAGATGGAGAGAGGGACTTAGTTTACGTCTGGTGCCTGGTCTCACAAGAGGTAGGTGCTGGGATGGCCCAGGGGCAACTCTGAGTGCAGAGAGCCATCTCTCAGCAGAGAGGTAAGTGGTTTCCAGACTGGTTAGCTTGAAAAACTTTCTGTAGCAAGAGAACTCGGACACTGTCCCTGAATTTGCTCCAGGTGGTCTAGCCAAGAGGAGAAGTTTCATGTCCCCTGAGGCTTGTTCAGCTCCTGTGAGTTCTCCAGATGCCGCATTTTGCTCCTTTGAATGCTATTGTGCATTGTTTTCCTTCCTTGTCCTTTTGCTCCTCATCATTTTCAGCTCTGCATGAGGCAGGATGGTCTCTTTCCTCTATGTGTCCTTTTTGCATTTCCATACAGTTGAGGTAGATCTCAGGGAAATAGGGTCTACTTGTTTTCATGAGGGCAAATTCTGCATCAAACAAATGACCTGAAATTAAACTTCTGGCTTTTGTTTACCATTATACCACTCTTAATAGTGACCCTGAATAGTGATTCAAAAGGATCTATGCTGACCTGTGAATGGCAGGAATGATTGCTAAACAGTTTGACTCTTGGTACTATAATGAAAGACATTGTTCTGCAGAAGCTGTATCTAGTTCAGCTATTTCCCCCTAGATGTTAAGAATTGCAATTCTCTCATTAAGTATTGCAACTGAAAATTGCTTAAAATCAAGATACTGGGTGCCTTGCTGAGAGAGTTAGTGCAGCCAGTATGAGTAGGTTTAGCCCTGATGCACTCCAGGCATGGCAGACTTACTGCACATGAAATCACAGTATTATGTGATCTCTCTGTTCCATCTTGGTGAGTCTGTCTCCTGCCCAAATCAGGGTCAGCTGTAGCTTTGTCATCATTGCTAAGCTTTTATCAAGTCTGCTTGAGAAGCACTGCTGATGGAGATTCATGCCTTTACTTCTCCCACTCCTTTGACTCTTAGAAAGTTTTACTGCTGCCTAATTGGAGACTTCTCTGGTTAAAACACATGGGTTTTGACTCTCTTTCTCCCCTCGACTTTGAAAGCAGACGATTTATATCCTCTTTGTAGCAAATTTTTCTGTGTTCAAAACCTACTGTCATGGCTTCCCTCCATCATCTCCACCATTCCCACGCTGAAGATTTTAGGATTTCTTAGCAGTTTATACACCTTTCATCACTGGTCGATACCACTCTCCACTGAATTCTCTAACTGTCGCCTTTCCAAAGAGCAGTGCCCAGAGCTGAAGTCCTTGGTTTTTGTGTTGCTGATGATGGGAGACACAGGCTGAGCTGAAATCTTAGTGCAGGCATGTGGAGTGGGACAGGAGCATGCAGTCCAGCATCATCCTCTTTGCACACTTGTATCGTTTCTTTCCTGGAAATGCAGACAGATCATGCTATGGTTAAGTATTTCAGCACAGAGCCAGCCTGCTTCATTACTTGCCTGTATTTTCAGAGCAGGGAACGTGCCTGAATGGAAAGAAACTACACAGAGAACACACAGGTTGGATGTTTGGCATGTTGGCATCTGTTTGCTGCTTTGTTACATTTTGTGTTTGTGATGTGATGGTTTGGTGGCAGATGGTGTGTGCTTTGGAGTTTGCTGGTCCCCAGGGAAAGAGCAGAAGGTTGGCATGAATTGAGCGTGCAGTATAGGAGCTGAGCATGCTAAGTGGCATTTCCTGCTATGAAACTTCTAGGTCAGGTTACAGAAACATCTCCCATCTGACCTTGATGTGGTCTAAATTCCTCCCTGCTCCAACTGGGTGCAGCACAGCTGGTGATGTGCAGTGTGCATGCATCCACTGCTGGAGATATGCATGCCTATTCACAGGGAAATTTGGCAAGGTCTGGTTTGTTGCTACTCCTCTTTCCTGAGGTGACACTATCACACCACATGGTTGCGGTTCTCCCGGGTGAGCTGAGGTGATCTCTTTGCTGACAAAAACACTCCAGTTCCTCTGCTTCCAGCTGTGATGTGACCTCCATCCACTTATGCTCTGTTTGACTCACATCCGATACTTTCTATGATCTGAATCTGCACAAGGGCCTTATTCTGATTATTTTTTTTTTGGTGCGTTTTGTTTTAAACCACTTCCCACCCCACTATGATTAATTTTCTGCTCCTTGAGCAAGAGAAAGCAGCTCATGGATGGGACTGAAAATGCCAGAACAGAAATAGGCCAGGAGAGTGTACTGGAGAGGTCAGTTTATAACAATGTAGGGAGCCACACCCAACAGCTGGTAATTCCAGGAGATAAGGTGCCCATCAGTCTTTCAGGCCTTGCTCAGGGTATATGGAAAATAACATTCTGGTCTGTACACCCTCCAGCTCCTGGCACTAACAATACCAAGGACATCAAAGATGGTATAAGGCAGAATAAAGTGCTGCTGGTGTCTTTTGTTTGTAGACTACTAGGGCTGACCTGTCTGCTCTGACTTTCACAAAATATGGTGGACCCAGAGGAGAAAGTGCTCACAGCTGGGTCTGGGTTAGTCTATTGTATTTCTGTGTTTCCTCAGACATATTTCACTTTTTCCATGTGGTTCTTTGTCCAGGAGCAAGATAAATTATTCCAGAATTCACAAATTTTGTGCACAGTGAAAGCAAACCTGTGATCCTAGGGTAAGTGGGATGCAATAAAACAAATGGGAACATGCTGGCCTATGGTGAACCACATGTTCAGTCAGTTGGATATGCATATGCCTGTTTGTTTTGTCTGACATTTCCTGGATAGTAGTAAATATGCCACAGCACAGCTCTCCCAAGATTACTTCGGAGTGCTGCAGCCACCCCTAGACTTCACAACCTTTTTAGGAGCTCGCATCTTTGGAAAAGATCTAGGACCCTTGCAGTCGGGTTTCCTGGATGAGTGTCACAAAAAGCTAACTTTTCATAAGCAACCTTGTAAAAGAGTCAGAGCTAAAGAAAAGCAAACCCAAGCCCCTTCAGTGTTGCTGCACTGTATTTCTAAGGACAACTGGTGGATCTGGATTCTCCATCTTTAACTGCTCATTAGAGGTCACAGAAGCATTTCTGTGTTCAGGTCTAGTAAGTGTGAAAGGACTGAGTAAGCTGTGCTTAAGGGTGTCAAAGTATCCCAGAGGTTTTCTGGACACCTTTTAAGGTGCCAGAAAGAGGAATTCCATCTATTCTGATCACTGTGCGGAGAATTGCTATGGCTTAGCTGTTTTGTCTTATTTTGGACACAACTGCTGAACCAAGGACAACATGACTGTCCTAAGAAAAGATCTTGCAAGCAGTCAACTCACATGTCAATTCTAGATTAATTCCCTTTTGGTCTTCCTTGCACAAGCTGTTGCTTACTGTGCTTGACAAACTTTTGACTTAACCTGTGCATACACAGAAACAGTAAGGCTAGTTATGGGCCCATTTTTCAGTGAAGCTTGCATTGTGCTGCATATTGAAGACAACTCCAGAGCTTTCTTTGCTTACCCTCAGGGTTCCATGGTGTCTAAATCCCTAC
The DNA here is from genome assembly GCA_027560015.1 of Chloroceryle amazona. Lineage (NCBI taxonomy): Eukaryota > Metazoa > Chordata > Aves > Coraciiformes > Cerylidae > Chloroceryle > Chloroceryle amazona. The sequence goes on along the minus strand of JANHFX010000372.1, from coordinate 5,858 downwards.
TACTTACAAAGGGCTGGACCAGACAAAGTTTTCTCAGATAGCTCGGATTCTCTCAGATAGCTCGGATTCTAGCAAGACCCCTGTTCTTAGCAGATGGGAGAAGTTCCTCTGCTCTGTAGTTGAGGCTCTCCACACAAATCAGATATGTCACTCCGAGTAGTTCAGTTGTGTCCTTCTTTAAGCTCAGAGCCAAGCCCTCAGAAATGTCTTTTGTGAGAGGCTTCAAGGAATCATTTAAAACTATCTGTAAGTCCTTGAGATATCTTTCAGTTGCATTAGCCTGCTTAGAGGGGCAAAGCAGCTGCTTCCTCTGTTTGTATCAGCAGTGAGGAGCTACAAAGCAAGTGGATGCGTTTTACTCTATTTCAGATAGAGCACTGCATATTATTTCTTGAGTGTCCTGGTTTGAGTGAGAACAGAACTAATTCTGTTCAGTGATTTTACTTTTCAGCTCAGTTCTTCTAACTCACTGCACTGTCTGAAGTCAGCAGCCTGTTTTCCCGGACAGTGTCTGCTGCTGGCAGGGATAACACCCCATGTTTAGAGTGACTACCAAGGATTGGTGTGCAGACCAAGGCCACTGCTGGATCTTCTGTACCACATTGGAGGTGCAGGAAAGTGAAAGGCCACACCTGCAGGGAGGAGTGAACAGGACAGCTAGGTGATGGGATGACAGTGTTAAACAGATTCTTTGCATCAGCTGTATGGTTAGAAACATCTGAATACTAGTACAATCTGTAGTGTCTGCCTCCATTCCAGTTCGCCCTCTGCTCACCGGGAGGCTGGTGATACTGGGACTTAGGTCAGGATGGTGGGGAGGGAAGGCAGGAGACTGATTCTTGGATTGTAAAGGCTGTGCTGCCTTCCTTCTTTCTCCAGCATGCAAAGGGCTCTGTACCATGCTGGCAGAGGGCTGATCAGACCGTTTCCTCCTTTTACCAGTTCAGCATCAGTCTCTGTGCTGGGATAGTGGCACCAGAGCTCTGAGCAGCAAGTGAGGGGAGATATTCTTGACCAAATGAGAGGTGAGAGGACCCAGACCTCAGTTCCAGCTGCGTCTCAAGGTGGGGTACCTTGCCCATGGGCAACTGCGCAGTGTACAGGGGTGGTCTGCATGCCCCAGCTGTGGGGTCCTTGGCTCATTGCTGCCCCACAAACAGGTGAGGTGAGCAGGGGATCCCTCAGCTGAGGCTTCAGACCTTACCTGGTCTGCTCACCCAGGAGTTTCAGGACCGTGGACTCTGCCTGTACTGGCTCAACCTTCTCAGACATGACTATGCAAGGACAGACTCTGTATGCTGGGGCCAGCCCTCCAGTGCAGGGGGAACAGTAGCCCCGTTAGTCCTAAAAAACATCCAGGGAATGCATATGTTAAGGCACTATGCAAAACATTTAATTTTGGGGCTCTATAAAATGCTCAATTTATTTTTTTTTTTTGAGATGATGATGCAAGTTTTTTGCAATGAAAAAACAGTCCCATCCTGTCTTTCTGACAAAGTGTTGGTGCATTTTCCCTCACTTTCTCCACCCCATCCATTATACCAGTTGCTATTTGCATAGTTTTGAAATTGGTTGCCCCTCCAAATAACAGTCTTCAAGGAATGGGGAAGAAAACTCATCACTTCCTCTCAGAAGAACAGGTGGGAGAGCTGAGCCTGAAAGACAAACTTCATGTTTATTGGGTTGAAAGCCCATATCATATGAGTTTGCATCTTGGTCTGTTGCTAGTGGAAATTTTAGGTCAGTACAAAATACACCTCTGAGTTCCAGAGCCCCTAAAATCACCATGATCTTTTCCATGGGCTGCAGGGGGATCTCTGTTCTGGCACCTGGAGCACCTCCTGCAACTCCTTCTTCACTGACCTTGGTGTCTGCAGAACTGTTTCTCTCAGATTTTCTTACTCATCTCTCCAAGTGCAGGTGCTGTTGCATATCAACTTTACCCCTTTCCTGAACATGTTATCCCAGAGGTGCTATCACTGTCACTGTCAGGCTCAGCCTTGGCCAGCAGTGGGCTCATCCTGGGGCTGGCTGGTATTCACTGTATTGAACATAGGGGAAGCTTCTAGCAGCTTCTCAGAGAAGCCACTCCTGTAGCCCTCCTGCTACTAAAACCTTGCCACACAGACTCAGTACAGCAGTAAAGGCTGAAGTGAAAAAGGCATTCAATGCCTCAGCCTTTACTGTGTCTTCTGTCACAAGGGTTCTTACCATTCCTCAATGTACTCATATTTTCCTAGTTGTCCTTTTATTGCTGTGGTACCAGTAGGAACCTTTCTGGTTGCCCTTCATATCCCTTGTCAGACTCAATTCCAGGTGGTCTTTAGCTTTCCTAAGCCCAACCCTGGATGTTTGGACAGTGTTCACTTTCTTTTGCTTGGTATACCTGTCTGTTCTTCTGCACTGTGGGTGGTGGTAATGGAGAGGAAATCTGGAGGGAAACCAAGTAATTGTGACTGGAAAAACCTAAAAACAGAGAAGATGGAAGTGAGTGTTTAAAAATGGGAAAGAAGGACCCTGCAGAGAACACTGAGCAGAGCTCCTCTGGCAGGTCTCACCACCACGATATGGGCCTGTGGAGCCTGTGGATGCCCAGGGCTCTGCCTGATGTTGTGAGCAGACAGGGAGCAGGCACAGCACAGCTACTGTCAGGATCTTCTTGTTCAGCTCCCTTTTCATCTGGAATGGGAGCCTGTATGGCTAGGGCCAGGAGGAGGTTGGTGAGAAAGTCATTCAGTGTGGTGGTGCCTTGAATGAGGGGAGGTAGGTGGAAAGTGCAGCCAGAGTCTCAGCGGCTTTGGAAGAACTGAGGAAAGCTGCATGTTCAACGGGTCTCCTGCTTGACATGGAAAAATAGGACAGGGAGCATCCCATGGAGGTGCCTCTGCCTCCTGCTCTAGAGACGACTTTGCAGCTTTTCTGTGACACATGGAGCCAGCTCTGACAGTGCTGCAGCTTGCCACTGCCTCCTGCCCTCAGCAGTGAGAAAACCTGCCTATTAATGTTGGGGTGGTGCGTGGAAAGTAGGAGATCAACATGGAAATGTGTCAGAGTGGAACAGCTTTGGTGGACTAGTCTGATGTGAAATTAGCTGAACTGGAGTGTGGGGGTCAACTAGGAGCTCAGAAGCACTTAGAGAGAAGGCATAGGCTGCTCTGTTGCAGGACTCTCCCAAGACGGGAGACCATTCAAGGTGAATGGTGGGAAATGCTGCTGGTGACCAAAGTGACCATCTCTGCTCACTGACAGGAAACTGTTTCCATTCTATGAGGAGCTGTTTTGAGTGGCTGACAATCTTGCAGGGGTGGAGAATAAAAGAGGAAAGACCAGTTAGCTCTGCTTGGTAGAGGAGTGAAGCAGATAACACATTGCTCTTCCAAAACAGGCACTCAGGAGCTGCACCAGTACGGCCCTGCAGAGAAATCTTTTCCCCAGACCAGCTCTTTCCAGCTTTTCTGTCCAGTATAGTCCTTGGCTCTGTGTGTCTCACCATGGCTGTTTATCTGGCACTTCTGCACTACAGACATGTCATGGCACTTAGGGCTGTATTGCAACTCCTTTTGGGAGCAGGAGATATATTAGAAACTGGCATCTCCTTGCACTGGTAAGCTGAGGAGACACTCGTCTCTCACACAGTGTTCACCAAGCTGCCATCTCTAACACCTGTGTAAGGAGGCAAATCCATGTTTTTGCCAGCTGCACCAGAACAGGTTCTCTGAGCCCTGGATGGGAGAAGCTGTGAAAACAATGCTTCCTTCCCTTGTTTGTCCATGAGTGTTTTTTTGCCAAGCTCTGCCTTCACTATGGTGCTCTCTGCTCTCCTTGTTGAGAGAAAGGATCAGGGATGCCTCTCTTCTCTCTGGCCAATCCCCCAGATCTATCTTCGTCCCTGGAGAGAGGACACAGCACTCAGTCAGATTGTCTTCTCCTAGGAACAAATATGGAAAATGAAGGGTGATCAAGGTGGTTGAGATGAGGAATGAATAAACCAACTCCTTCCTTCCAGGAAGGTAGAGGGAGGAGGAGAAATGACTGGAAAACCTGCTGCTTAAAAAGAATACCAAACAAACCACGAGGAAGAGACTTGTAGCTGTAGACTGAGGCCTGTTCTGTCCTGCCATGAAAGCACAGGAGGTGAGCAAAGAGGCTGGTCCAGGACTGCTGATGGAAAAGAGCTACTAGTGGGCTGTGGGTGGTTCCTGCATTGCCCTGACAGCAGTGGAAGGGCAAATCTGGGCAAGCTGCATGAAGGCATACTGCACTGGAGACCTGCTTGGGGCGTAAGCGTTTCTGTAGTCCTTTTTAGTATCTATACATCCATCCATGCATTAGGTATTGGGCCATTTATAAATAACACAGTATTTGGTGTGTTGAGAGCTCTTATTGACTACTTCTAGGAACAGTGCCCTCTTTTCTCTGCAATTATTTTATTGTAGGTGCCATAGTTTGTACTGTCTAATAGCTGAGATCTGTCAGAACCCTGGCCGTGCTGTTCTCATTAACAGTCAGCTGGAAGATCATCTTTTGCTGAGGAACCACATCTTGTCTGCTGCACAGCTTGTAGCAGACAGGTTGTACACACAGGGGCTTATTTTACTTAGTGAAGATGTGAACTGTTTCAGTTGTAAATTGTAAGATTTCAGTATGGTTTGGTGGCACCATGCCCTTGGTTTTCTCCAGTTCAACCTCCTGTTCAGAGCAGGACTATTATGAACATTAGAACAAGGAGGAAATGGCTTTGTCTAATGAAGTCATGAAAGGATTTCCAAGATGAAGACCTTTTACCACTCAAGCAACCTCTAGTGCAGAACACTCCTTCATGCTCCTTCCAAACAAGTTTTCGCTAATGTCCATGTGTCTGCTTTATTTGGGATCAGCATCTCCCACTGTAACAGATGCATTCTGCTGATGCTGTACCTATCCAGGCTCTTTTTTTGCTGTATTTTATCGAAGAGTTTTTTATTTTAGTGTTGAGCTTTTTGGTGTGCCTGCAGTCATGTGAAGATGGACACTCTTTTGCTGGGATTGTCTTTGCCAGTTTTATGATATTCCCAGTTATATCTTGTCCTGCTATCTGAATTGTAGGTGCTTTGAAGTCAATTTCTGTGGCAGCTGATCCTTAATTCTACAAAATAGGAGAGAGCTGTCTTTCCTAAGCACTGTGCAAACTTGAGCATCTAGTTCCTTTTATTCCCTTTATTCTCTGTATTTGTTTTTAACATTTTACAGGTAGTCTGCATGGGGTGTCAGTGTCTTGATGTGAGTTCCTGCTCTCCATAGGAATGGTGTCATAATAAATAATATCTTTTGTGTGCTTCACAACTCCTTTCTGCAGAGGAGTCTTGAACCTCTGGACCACACACTCTCTCCCAGCTACAAGAGCAGTTTTGCTAGAAGTTCCTTGGAGCCAGGCAATTAATTTTCTTTTGGAAAGATAGTGCTCTTGCTGTAAGGAAATGCTGCATCCAGAAAATCCAGTGATCTTTTCTTTTTTTCTCTGGTATGACTAAACATAACCACTGAAGCTGTAATTAGTTTAAGATTTTTGAGAGTGCTGCACCTCTTGGGCTGTTTGAGAAGCTAGTCAGTTGCATATAACCGCAGCTTGCTTTCTGCCTGTGAACATCCCTTGTTCCAAGATTAGCTTTGTCACAGTTTAGGGTAAGGGTGGCCCCTTAGACCAATAACGGACGCTCTCTATTAACCCACTTCCCTCCCCAAAGGGGAAGAGAAAAGGAACAAGGGAGAGAGACTTGGTGATTAGAAAAGGAAACAAGAACAGCTTTAATTATAATAATGTTATTAATAATAGAATATGTACAAATATATACAAAAGCAGTATCAAACCCAACCCCCTT
>JANHFX010000370.1:0-50437 GCA_027560015.1 Chloroceryle amazona | reverse complement strand
AACATGCTCTTCCAGCTGTGTGACTTGCCCTTGTCACTTCCTCACTGCCATCTAAGTCACACTGAATACACATGGTTGATTAGCCCCTCAGTTGCATGTAGCAAATTAGATTATGGCTTTGTAGAGAGGAAGTGGCACCATGCTGTAAATGCATGAGATGAGGCTAAAAGAATGAGCTTGGTGTTTAGCACATGACATTTGGCAGATATATATAATTATAGGCATGTGTTTGGGGGAAGCTTTATATTTGCATTTGTACAAGGGAAAAGCTATGCATTTAAAAATACCGAAACTAAACAGCCAAATTTTAAATGAATGGTGGGCAATTTCAGTTCTAAGTCACTTTTATTAGTTTTTTAATCAAAGCAAGAATTGAATATATGCACCTATTAAACTAAGTGAAGAATTTGGAATGAAATATTTTTTTGTATGAAATACAAATAAAATATCTTTTTGTATGAAGCAAGTGTTGTCCAGATGTGCATGTAAGGTTTCACAGACATAAATACAACTGCTCTTGTTCTTCGAAGGCAAGTCTATTACTGGAACTTCTAATGGGTAATCTAATCTCTTCCTATATCAATGGCTTGTTCATCTCTACCAAGATGAGATGCTTTGAATATCCAAGCTGTTCAACACAATGACAAACTTACCCCTTTTAAATTGTCAACATTTGGGGCCTGCTGCACTTGTTGCAGCAAGAGAAACAATTAATAGTGAACCATCTTTGTTACAGACCTATATATTTGTGTTCTAATATGCATGGCTTGTTTTTTCCTGAGCACAGAAGAAATAAAGTAGAAGTGCTGTACCTGCTTCATGGCCAAACCTTATTTTGGCAGCATTCAGTCAGCTCACAGTATCAGAGTTTCTCTAACTGTGCTTTAATTTCTTTTCCATGTCAAGCCTGTTCTGGTTTTGGGGCTCCTCTATCATGTATGTGCATTCAAAACACCGGTTGTGAAAAGTTTGGTCAAAAATTATTTATAATATGAATGGCATGATGGGACTTAAGTGTAATATAAATCAATAATTCTGAATGTCATGAGATGTATGAATTTGAGTTTTCACTTTCAGTAAATCACAGAAAATGTCACAAATCAGGAAATGTGCTCTTAGGGAAGTTTATTGACAATAATTCTGTAAAATAGTAGTTCTTGAGCATTCTTGCACAGACCTTTGGGGGGGGGGGGGAATGGGGGGGTGTGTGTGCGCGCGCGTGTGCAGGAGCAGTGGTGCTCCACAGTTTGTTAGGATTGTGACAGGCTTTGGAGAGCTGGAAAAGCTGCATGCTCATTCTTACAGCCAGTGCATTCTTGTGCTCTGAAGTGGGTGATTTCCCACCTTCCAAAGAAAGTTTCAGTCACCATTAATTTTAAGTGTGGGACAAATAGATACTTAATCTGAATAACTCTTCCAGACACCCTCATTACCTGATATACTTAATTTTTTGTGTGTAGTTATAGAAATGCTAGTATTTCTAAAAGTGTAAATTGTTAGGATTGATACACACACTTTTGCTGTTAAAGTTTTTTGTCTCTGAAAGATAGTTTCTTTGTTTTTCTCATTCATGGTAAGAAAATCTGTAGTTTTTATCTTGTAGACACTAAATGTTTGCTCACAACAGAAGGTACGACAGTCGTTATCTAATAAACCTTAGCAGGAATACTAATCCTTGAAATGTCAGAGGACTACTATGAATTTACATAGACAATGGTGAATGATTCCTCTCAGTGAGGGTAGCTAGTCAACGAAAAATATGGAGACTGGAAAGGACTTCTGAAACAAGAGGCCGAACACAGTTGAGATCCACAATTTACCATTCCTCAGCTTTGTTGTGTGAGCTATTAATGTATAGTTTACATTACTGAGCATGGTATTGAGTCTGGGATTATTTTATGTCTCCTCTAGTGATGTGCTTTTCCCCCAACAGATATTTCATAGGACATAGAATTTAGAAGAGAAAAAGATACTTTGCTTCAATTTGTTACTGTGCCGTCCTCATAACTGATGGTAATGGCTCTGAGAATATAGGTAGTTAACCAGGCATGACAGGGGTGCAAGTGATTGAGAAGGTTAGTGCCTGAAATTGTTACACAGATCTTACCTGATAATTTGCTTTGTAAACCAAGCTGTGATTGCTGCTTTTCCTTTCAACTTAAAAGAAAATCCAAGCCAATAATTAAACAAAAAATATTAAAAAAGGACAAAGACATACATTTAATATGCATCATATTGATTTATAAGATGTTTTGTGTGTTTAAAGATCATTAAAAAACATAATATTCTTGTGTATAGAGTCCTTCATCCTCTTTGTTTTAAGTGTGTGGTATGGTATTGTATATATGAAGCTTGGATCCTTGCCGTAACATAACTCAGTTAAGTATTTTTTGTTTTTTACTTAAACGTCTTAGGCATAGTAGCTCAAAGTTGGTTTATTTATTTGAGTGCATCAAGGAAAATAAGCAGAGAAGATAAGTATCCAAAGAATCAAAGACTTAAAAGATGCTTCTTATAGTCAAAGTTTTTGGAGTCTTTGAGGAAGGGCTGATATATCTGTTGGAACACCAATAAAGAATCTTATTAGAGCCAAAATATTTTTCAAACATTGGTAATTAAATTGAGTCCATAAAGAAGGTAGGATATTAATATCAAGGGTTGATATTTCAATATTAGGAGATGCCAGCTTGCAAGATTCATAATTAGGAACATGATTCAAAATTATTGTAGCTATACTGTTAACCCACACACTGCCAAAATTCAGATCATAAGCAATACATAATGAAGGCATGTCGGTGGATTTTTTGTATTTTACTTTTCAATAAGCATTTTCAGTATATTATGAGTATTGCTATAGTTGACTATTAATCTATTAATAACAAGAAAAGATTTAATGCATTTAGTAATTTCTAGAATGTCATCACATCATTCACACATCCATACTCTCAGTTCTGATTCATTTTTATTTCTAACTTGTCAAGTTCTTTCTTCAGGAATTTATCCTGGTCATTTGAAACACAGCAGTCAGAAATTAGGGAGTAAGTTGGGTTTTACTTCAGCTGTTCTCAAAGATTCCATTTTCTTCAAGGGGGCGGGAAGAGATTATGATTCTTGTGTTTCTTCAGTTTATTTATTACCTCTTCTTAGGTAAGTGTGTAGGTCGAAGAATGGGTTATAGAAGCAATGGTTTTGGTAGTTCTGAACTAATGTATCTAACCTAGAAGAGTCTTTTTTTTATATATAATTTTTATGACAAGTGACATGCTTTCTCAGTTTTTATCACTTTAATGTTCTAGTACCTCTTTTGGCCCATATCTGCATATGGATACATTTTTAAAAATAATTTTTGTTACCATCCGACAGTATGTGACAAGATGAAAAAGCTGTCAAGACCATTCAGAGCAAAGATAGTGACAGTATACTTAGTGTATACACAATAAATTTTTGTAATGGCAAATAAATATCTGGATCTTGGAATGAGTCAGAATAATTTTTACAAAGTAAACCTATTAAAAATGGAGGAAAATAACAAATTTGTAACAGTGATCTTTGGGGAAGCAAGAACAGGAACAGAGAAAGTATGACTTAGAAGTATGACTCCTGCAAGATGCAGAAGTAAAAGGAATCTGATGAGTAAAGCATATAAAGCAGACAACTAACAGTCATGACTGTAGAGGAAAACAGGGGATGAGCACTTGGAAGCCACTGTCAGGGATTGCAAATAGCCACTTAGAATGACTAGAAACTTGTGATGGAACTAATTATGGCACATAGTTAACACTAAAAAAAAAAAAATCACTGTGAAGGTGACAGAGAAATTTGTAACAGGGAAGACATCAAAAAATTCTGGTGGATTCTGTCCTTCTGAAACCTTAATTTAAGATTCAGTGTTCCAACTAAACAAAATATTCTGATCTGCTGAAGAAATGGCTTTAAGATGCATTATGCACAATGTCATGGAGCAGCTTCATCTTTGTGTTGTTTTCCTATGGCTTTAACTATGAGGGAAATTACACAAAGCCTGGAGAAGTATTATCAATTTCATTATGAAGTAAGGAAAATGTAATTTGCTCACCACCTGCACATTGCCGTCCTCCAGGGTCAAGATTTCACTCTGAAAGCCCATTCACAAATACATACTCAATATTTAGCTTTTATTCACCTTTTCATACCGTCTTTAAAATATATTTTAGATTTAAAATTTTATATATTTAGAAAATATAAGGGAGTTGTGACTATTTCTACAATTGTGGCTAGTTCTAATTTCATTTAGGATTAGCAGGTGTTTTAAAAAAAGGTTTGGAATACAATGTTTCTTAACTGCTGCAGTCCCTTTTTGCCCTAGAAGGTATAACCCTAAGAAGAAAACAGAATGTATGTGATATAGGAGAAAGAGAAGAGGAATGAGAAGAAAATGTAGTTGTTCATTTTCAGCACTATAGTGGGAGGTAAATAAAGCAGTGTCTGATATCGCATCTTCCAAAAGGAGAAGGAGCGATGAAAGCCCCAAAGCCTCATTTAGATACGATCTCAGATATTTGGCATATGGTGGAAGGAGCCTGCACAGGCGTGATGGTGGAGAAAGTGATTGAAGTGCAGCCCTAATTTCTTCAGGTAGGCCTCTGTACAAACTTTGTGGCATTATTTCTATCTCAGAATTAAAAAAATACTTGAATGCATTCCTAGTCAGTAAGAGATTATTTTGTGTAATGAAAGAGCCTTCATGCTCTAATACTTCAGTTGGTCTCTACTAGTGCTAAAGAAGTAATTATCACTCTTAGTGTTTTCCAAGTTGACAACCAAGGGGGACAAAAAATGCTTTTTCTGTCTGATAATGTGCTTAACTGGCTTTCAATGAAGTTGAATATCATGGTTCATTGCCCCTTGAATTTTTTTCAGGACCTAAAGTGGCTGGTTTAGTGACTAGTGGTAATGCTCGGTGCAGATCAGCAGCAGATAATTTAGTCTGATCTTGTTTCATTTTATGGGTCTCCTAAAAACTTCATTTCCACATAGCTAGCAGCTTAACGGACAGACATATGATTTCAAGCTGCTAAACTTCAAGGACTATTGTAGAAGGGGCAAGAATGCATAGTGGAAGAAAAAAAGGTGGAATTAATGCTGGGAAAGAATTTGACTCTGGATTATACTCTGTTGCCTTTCATTTTTAGACGTGTCTACACTATTCTATACATTTTTGCATCTGCTTGTGGTACAAAAATGCAGAAATGACTCAATTTTAATAAATAAAACATTTTCAGCTGTTTATAACTCTTCATATTCCTTTAAGAGGAAAAGAGAAAATTCTTTACAATTCTAAATATGACATCTACAGCTATGGAATTCTTGAAGTTATTATTTAAAAGTGATCTCTCTATGAATAAAGATGCACCATTCAAATATTTAATTAATATAGAATTTCTGTGGGGCAGTGTATCTTGGACTTAGCTGGAGTTTCAGGGTGTGTTGAACTCTTTGTCAGTGAATAGTTTAAAATGTGCTTTGGGATTTTTACCTTTGAAATGCAAAAAAATACCCAAGGTTTGTCATTTTACTTCATAGAATTAAAAAATAGACCAAAACAACATCTTATGGTTACATTTTTACTAAAATGGAATTCTGATGCAGAGTTAAAAGGCTAAAAGTTCCATCATCCTTGGGAACCAACACCTTTGAATTTTATGTGAGGCATTAAAGAGGTTGAATTTTAATAGCTTCCCCACAGAATAAAATATACAGTATCTTATCAAAAGAACAGTCATTCCTAAGACCCCAAGGAAGATAAAGTATGTTTCTATTCTTATGCATGGTTCTTACCCTAAAAAATAAGGCAATACACTTGCTGAGTTTGACAGACATTATGAACAACCATTTTTTTGTCAGCAAATAATTTTAAAATATCTTAGATCTTAACTTTAAAATTATATGTTTAAAATGATAAATATTTACATTTCAAATGTCTGTGATTACTGTCATTTATTCTACTTGTTTTTTCTCCCCTTACAATAAGCATTCACATTCAATAAAGTGAATAATAAAAGGTGACTATTATTTTATTTTTAGACAGGATTAAATGAAATCAAATTGAATGGTGGGATGTGTGTCAATGTGGTGGGATGGAGCCAGAATACTCTAACAGAGATCTATTTGGTATTAACTATGGATCTCTGTCTCAGTTTTATGTGCCTGAGTTTGATGTATTTATGCAGTGCAGGATAGTGGATAGTTTCCTTTCAGTTTTTTTACAGTTAGACAAGGTATTACTAATATAAGCAGGCATTTCCTATATGCAGAATAGGACATACTGATGATGCAGTTAATAACCCATCTACAGAAGGAAAAAAAAAACTGAAAGAAAATGCTTTAAGGGCCCTCATGGTACACTGTAGTATTAAATACAAGACAGCTCATGGACTCAAAATCTTAGAATTTGAGTGTGATGTCACTGGTCAGTTATTTGACTGTGGTAGCAATACTGATAGTGATACCACACCTATGAAAACTAGGATTCATCCAGCTAGGTTTGAGGGTGTCATCTATAATCAGTCAATGTCCATCGAAAAGTCAACCGTTGACTTTTACATCAAACAATAAAAGCAAGTTTTACCTTCATTGCTGAAGCATAAGGGTGTTGTTGAAGCAAAGGTAAATATCTGAAAAAGTATGTATATAAATTGTGTTAGGTTCTTTTGAGTGACCTTTGATTGTATTTTTAATCATAATATCTGGTCTCAATTGCTACTAATAATATGTAGACTTTTTAATAATTTTATACTTCACAAAATCATTTGTAAGTAGGACCTATTGTATTTCTATTTTGACAAACTGAACTACAAATGTGTTATCACCTGTTCATAAATTATTTTGTATTTATCTATTTTTATTTGCCTCATTTCTAACTAATAGTGCCCCCAACTTCATTTTGAACAGTAATATTTTACAAAATTTTAAAAGCAAAAATTCTCAGTTTATATGTTAAGATAGCTTAAATATATTTAATCAACTCTTAATAGCAACATTCTCTCTGTCAGTGCTGTAGGTTGAAAATGTTATATCCTTTTTCCTTCTATTAAATATCTATGTATACAACATTTTTTTTTATTCTTAGCATATTGGAGGGGGTCTTTTCTCCTTAGAAAGAAGGACCCCAAAATAATACCAATATATGAATATTTATCAGCATACTAATATGTAAATCTAATTATATCAATATACATTAGGGTTTTTTACAGTGTTTATTAAATTGTTCTGCTGGGTTTTAACAAATAATTATCAGCCAAGATTTTCTACATCTTTTTATTTTATAATTACAGCACTTCAAAATTTCCTTTCTGGTTCTAACAAAAACATTAAATAGGTTATTATAATAAAGCAGTAGTATGGGTTTATTTATCTGCATTATATATTTCCAGTTTACAGACTTGCCTACTCTCCTTTCTTCTTTTTAAGGTTGTCTGACCTTTCCCATGAGGTAATCCTTTCTTTTAGCTGATAATTTTATAAAATTATTTGGGACACTTGCCAAGTGAGGTATCTGTCTCAAGAATTTATATTCTGCACAAGTGGTTCCACATGCATAGCTGAAAAGACTTATTTATTTCCAAGACACAAAAAATAGAGAAAAAAAATGTAACAAACTAGTAAACAATAAAAGTGACAACTTTTTTGAAAGGATTTACTGATCCAGTTGCTTCAAGATGGTGTTCTGAGTTTTAGTTGTTGGACAGCATTAACTTCATGGATGTACATTTTTATCCAAGTCAATATTTGTTACATTTGGTTAATTTAGAAAAATCCCTCTTTCCATGAGATGATTAAGTTTTAGCAACCAGGATTTCATCTGCATGATAGCTCTGAGGCTGAGGAAGATTCCCCTTGTTTTCAATATGGGACAGCTTCTGTTGTGCCAGGTCCAGACCTGAATCTGAGAGATTGTCTTTCTTGTCACCTGCCAGTCCATAGCTGAGTTTTCAGTGGTGAGAATGAGATCCAGAAAGGACTGAGTCTGGTGAAAAACCTTGAGAGGGAGAGGAAAAAGAGTTTGGGATTATATCTCAATGGAAAAGAAATGCTAAATCAGCTGCACAGGTAAAGTAAGAGCTGAGGTAGAGCAGCGAACAATAAAGGTTATGTGAATTTTCGTATTTTATCTTTGGTATGTATACCTGTATAAGTAATCTTGTGATTTTTTAATTAAATATCTTGTAATCATTTCCATTATTCTGGTAAAACACAGTTTCCTTGCATGAGCTGCATAGCCTGACAGCTTTTACTATGAGGACTAAATGTGTCAACACTGACATGTAGTTCATTTTTTTCTTTATCTACAAGACAAAATCTTGAACTCAGAAAAGCAAAGCAAATAGAACAAACTGGCTTAAAGAGGCAGCTGTGTGCTTTTATGAAGAGAAACAAAGGTAACATCAAAAAGCCAAAGATTTTGTGTTTCAGATAAACCTTGATACATGTGACAGTTCTGTATTTATGATTTTCTCCTAAAGGTTCAAGGTAGAATAACTTAACAGGTGGAAGAGAGTACTGCCAGAATATTTGGCTTGTCACATAGGCAATTCTTTGAGTAACACAAATATTTAATGGACCTAAATATGTAAGAAGTATTATCCATGAAGGCAAGTTCCCTGAATCAGCAGTGTTTACAAAATAATAGTTGTCAGACTCCATGATGGGGTTTTTATTTGACAGGATCTGGTCAGAAAGTTAATATTTAGAATAAACATGAAATCAAATGAAATTCAAGAATACCATTTTTTGAGTAACCAGGAACTACAGCTTGTGTTGCTAGAAAGTTAGAGTGTGCCTGGTTATTCTGAAAACTGATGCTGATATGCTTACCCTTGATTTTCTGTGTATTAATTATTTTATGTCATCAGCATAGCATTATGTACTAAGAAAAATATAATTGTAATACATTGCAAGCATTTAGTAACATCTCGAAAGCATGTGCAGTCCTGTTCTCTAGGCAACATCTCCCCTTCAACTACTTCATTAATAATCCTAATTCCTAAAACTGTCATTCCAACAACTGCTATATTTCTTTCTAAATGAGAAGATGAGGAGATCAGCATTCACCCTAGTGTAAAAAATCAAATGTTTATCTTAATGACCAAGTATAACTCCGGAATTATAATCAGCAAATGTGTCTCTCGATCTCAGCAGAGGTTGAGAAAACTTTTAAACAGTGTTTTTCTCTTCACATTACTTTTGACACAGGGTTGGAATGCCTGTTATTAAGACAAGACTCTGTACCCCTCTGGGAATCTTACATTGTTAAAGATTGCTGTTGTTCTTGCTGTTATATTTCTTTGTAAAGCTCTATGCGCAGATTAGATGCTGCATAAGGAATAGCTGACAGTTCACTGTGTGCACTACCATCTGAAAATATTGTTGAGGACAGTCAATAAGGGAGAAAAAAAAACGGTGATGCTGAGTTTGGACTCTGTAGAAAAAAAATAATGACTTTTTACTGAAATTTTTAAAATTTGACTTCTCAAGGGTTGTTTTATTTTTTAAATTATCTTCAGGATTTAAAGATTTGTTTAAATAAAGAAGGCTTTAGTGTAAGAATAAAAAAAGTAAATAAATAATAAAAATCTCATACCACCTAAAAAAGCTTCACAGTCAGTCTGTCAGGTTCTTTCTGGCAGTGAAGCTCTCGAATTATCTTTTTAATGTTGAAATCAATTCAAGTCAGTGAAATTTCTTTAATGAACTTTAGGGCACATCTTCAAAGAAACCTGCAATTGAACCTGTGGAAAGGCCAATGCCTTTGAACTGTGGAAAAGAAGTTTATCCTAGATTAGCTTGATCTTTTAGTTTACTCTGCCTTCTAATCTAGTAACAAAGATCTAAGCTTTAAGAATACCCCTGAACTGCACTGACAACCTGAAAGTAGTGTATTGTTATGGATAAATTCATTACATCCCTTAGGTATTGGCATTTTAAATTTGTAAGGTTAGCAAAATTGTTTATTTTGTACTATTTTGTACTGTGAATATGAACATTCTTGGTCTCCCTGAGCACTAAATTTTCTTTAGTTTTTGTTACTACGTTATAAATTGAAAAATTAACTTATTCTTTATTTTCATTCTCCCTCTAGTATTTCACTGTACTTCCACCTGGTTCAGTCTTTCATCACGCAAGTGTGGAACAATGTGAAAGAAATAACAAAATCTGGAACAAATTATGAAGTGATAGAGAAGGGAAATGCAGAACTGTATGGAAATAAGTACATTAATGCAGAGGCTCTGATACACTTAAGTCTGTTTTGAAGGACACTTCATTTTTAGTTTGAATTTCTGCTTTTAAATTTCACAGTAATACAGTATAACATTTGCTTTGGTGGGTACTTGAGGAACTTTTGGTGCTAACAGTTTTCTTTTCTATAGAAATTCCTTTGAATTTCAGATTTTGTAGTCTTTCCAGGTTACAATAAGAAAAACATGGAAGAGATTCTTAACAGAAAAACAACACTCAGTGGTTAGCAGCTGGCAATCAGTGCCTCTACTGCTGCTGCTTTCATTTTATTAAGTGGAACAGGTCAATTCAATATCCGAGCTGATTGTGTTCCTTCTCTGGTCAAAGTGAAAATATAAGTCTAGGAAAAAATTAAGTGACTACTGGTTTCTTCCGTTCAGTCATTCTCTGAAATGTCTTCAATAACCATCTCATTTTGTGGAATCAAGTAGCACAAGTATGGTTATCACTCAGACAGCCAAGGAAAATATGCCTTTTGTCTATAAATATTGACCTCTGTAACTGATATAGTTTAGTGGATTAATAATAAATAATACTATGCAAAAAGTGCAGAAAACCGGTTAGGTAGAAAATATTGTTCACAATCTGATGGAAAAAATTGTTTATATAAAAGAAATTGAAGAAGAAAGTATAGAAGAGAAGAATATAAAATGTGGTTGAAGGAACAGAGGATAGTTGAGACTTGAAATTATGTATTTATCCATGATTAAAAATTAAATGATGCTATATTTTCCCGTATTGTCTTTTGAGATTAAGTCCTTCACCTATTAAAGTCAATGGGAATTTCACCACTGATTTGATGGGTGCTATTTCACCCTTCATCTGTGAGAATCAGTTTCTGCTTTTTATTATTATTATTTCAGAACTGTGTCCTTCCTTTTTTACACTCACTCCAGATTCCTAAGGATTTATAATCTTTTGCATAAAAGGAAATTTTTTTCAGGTATATACTGTCTAGTTGAAATAAAGTACCATGTGAAAACTAGCTGATCTAATGGGCTGATTCCAGCAGGGCAGACGTTTTGAATCTGGAGTTTCTTAGTTATTGAGGCTATAGGATTTTGAATGCTTTTATCCTTTTATTGGTGAATGCACTAAAGTGCATGCAGACAGAGAATGTTAAAAGTGGCAGTCAGATAAACTTGTTAAAGCAGTGGGAGTTTTTCCTTTCTTTCTGTGTGACTTTATCATCACAGTGGAGTTAAAAGGCAATTAGCCCTTCAGCTCTTTTCTGGCCAGTTTATTGGCATTTTACACACAACTGTTGAATAGACAGTGCCATATTAAAAATTCCAGTGAAGCTAGCCTGGGGATAACAGACTCTAAACTTCAGGTTAATGTAGGTTTCCTTGAGAGGAACTATTGCCAAAAAGCTCAAGGAGAATTATCTACATACAGTACCTATGCTGCATGTGCTCAGAGTTGATGGAAAATTGTAGTAGTCTTGCTACATGCTGTGTTACATTTCCAGGGAAATATTTTTATAAAGAGTGTTTGATGAAAAAGTTTATTCCTTTAGTAATAACAGGCTACACACTGTTACTTAAGGCAATGAACATAGTAAGAAGAACTAGACGTTTTCATCATAATAAGAACAATTACACTTGCATTGCATTTTTGTAATTTTCATCAGAGATCATTAAAACACTTTGCAAATGGGATTACTTATTTCTTCCATTATAGGAGAAGGTGCAGGAGAGATTATTATGTCAAAATTTTGACATATTTAGTCCAAAATCTGTATTCCTTTTTTGTGTCTTTGTTTGCTTGCTTGCTTTTTGTTTCTCTCCATGCTGGTCTCTTCCCTTTCTTGCTTGGTTTCTTACACTTAGGGATTGAGAGCTCTTGTGTTCTATGAAAAGTGTTTTTAAAGATCTGCCAGCTTTGTTCTGCTCCCTTGTCCCTGAGGACCATTTCCCAGGGTGTCCTCCTTGAAGAGCTGGAAGTTTGCCTTTCTGAAATTCAGGGTCCTGACTATGCTCCTTGGTTGATTTGTGACCCTTAGTAATGCAAATGCCGCCAGTTCGTGGTCACTGCTGCCCAAGCTGCCTCCAATCTTCAGGTCCTTGACAAGTAGGGCTGTCTATTTCTTGTCCCAGGAAATTATCGTCAAGGCACTCCAGCAGCCTCCTTGACTGCCTACTGCTGGCTGTGTTACTCTTCCAGCAAATGTCGGGGTGAAGTCCCCCAGCAGGATGAGAGGCTGTGAGGGCAATACCTCCTGTAGCCAGAGAAGGAATGCTTCATCAATAACCTCCCCTTGATCAGGAGGCCTATAGCAGACTCCAACCCCAAGGTTCCCCTTGTTGCCTTGGTCTCTAATTCCTACCCATAGGCTTTTGACTTGCTGATGGCTATTCTTCAGGGAAATCTCCTCACAATCAATCCATTTCTTAACGTAGAGGGCAACACCTCCACCCCCCCTTCCACTCCTGTCCCTTCTGAATAGGTTGTAGCCATCAATATCCACACTCCAGTCATAGGATTCATCCCACTAGGTTTCAGTAATGCCCATTATGTCGTAGCCTTCCAGCAGCATATTAGCTTCCAACTGTTCCTGTTTGTTACCCGTGCTGTGTGTGTTCATGTAGAGACATGTCAGCTGGGCAGTTGGCTGTGTCCCTTTTCCAGAGAAACACCCATTAATTCCCTTGAAGTGTTTCCCTGATGTTTTCCTGTTGGCTGTTACTATCACAGGAGGCCCTGGCTCATCTTCATGAGATTTTGGCTGTGCTGTTGTGTCCCCAGCATGCTGCAGGGTAATGGGCTGAACTTCCTTACTAGCCCCCCATTCCTCCAACCTAGTGTGTCGTCCCTCATCTTGCGACACAAAGGCCTGATGTTATCATTATCCCTTTCTTCCTTCGTATCTACTTGATCATTCCCAAGTTCTACTGTGAGATGACCAAATGACCAAGACATCTGAAACAAGCAAAAACTTTTGAAACTGTGCCCAGTGTCTGTGCACCATCTTTTCCCATACAGATAATATGCTCTTTTCATATCACAAGGAGGATGTGGAAAGCAGTTTGTTAGTGTTTTACAGATATCCAAATATGGTGATGAGCAGCACAGAAAGGCCCAGGAATTAAATAGTAACATGGTTTCAGGGAGATGCTTACCAAAGGCAGCAATTTAAAAACTTAGGTAGTACTGAAAAACAACATCACTCTGTAAGAAACTCTTAGCCTGTGAACTGAATGACACTGAGATCCTGGAGTGAAAAATTGTTTAGTTAGAAATAATTATAATTTACAGACACAAGGGGGCAGAATTAAGGTTGCAAAGACAGCTATAAACCTGGCATTGCCAGCCAGGCTGCAGTGGCTGGCAATGGGCTATTTGTGTTTAGACTGAAAGACATTTTATTAAATTTAAATATCTGAATGTTATAGAATTTGTTGCAAATAATGTTCCAAGTGGAAACAAAAATGTTTAAATACGCTTGGAAGTGAAGTGTGATTGCTCATATATTAGAAATGTGAAATTAACTAAAAGCTAATTTTAATTCATTTCAGCTCATGTCCAACACATTCATGTTTGTGGATAAATTAATCCATCTTTCTAAAGGAAAAACATCGAACAAACCCTTTCTTGAGAGTTAGACATCTTTTTCTTTATTTCTGAACTACAGCAAATTCTGCAGATAACTGCAGCTTTTTATTTCCAACCTGACCTTCCACATTCTGAAACTAATTTGCCATACTGCTTCTCAAAGTCTGCTCAAGGACTTCCTTTAGCAGAATAATGTGGTTCTTATTAGGTACATCCTATAAGACCCAGGAGGATTGCATGCAAAGGAAATAAGACGGAGACACAAATGAATTTCCATCCTCCAGTCAGATATATGATATTGATGACCAGGATGTGTATGAAGGATATTGAAAAGACAAAGAGAATTAAAGCAAATGTCTGACAAATTGGCTGTCTTCATATGCAAAGATTACAAGTGGTCTATACAGCTAAGTAGAAGAGATATAGGCATTGAGCCAAATAGTTATAGAGTCAACAAGTCTCTTTGAATCACATGGTTATATGTAACCTCTCTTTTAAATAAGGCCTCACTTTAAATTACATCATCATGGAAAACTTAAAAGCTATGAAAACTGATAGTTTCTTTTAACTCCAAATGTTGTTTTTCACTGGTATGAATTTTATATTTTTCCCAGAATACCAAGATATTCTGTTAAGGTGGGAATTCTTTAGGAGATTCTGTCTCCAGTTTTTAATTAAATGAACTAAATATTAATAATTGTGTAAAAAGCATCTTTCATTTCAGTCTGTTTCGTCCTTTAGTTAATGCTTTTCAGTTAGGATAATTTAATGGAAAAATGCATTGAAATAGCTTGAATATACCATAGGCTCTCTAATTTCTCATGTTCTGGTGTGTCTTGCCTAATGTAGCTAAATATAGAATTCAGAAGCTTTACAAGGTACTTAGTTAATGTAAATAAGTGAAGGGACATTGGAACTATCACTAATTTATATTTCACTCTTCAACAAAATGCAGAATTTGGATAATTGGGATTCTAATATGATTTTCATATTAATCTGTTTTAAACCATGAAATCTGATATTTTCACTGTGACTAATCCATGAAATTTGTCAAGTTTGTCTGTGATTTACATAAGTTCTATTTATAAAGAGAACTCATTTGAGTCCTAAGACATGGAGTATTATTTCCCATCATGCTTTTAGTGTCTTTTTACTAATAAGTATAAACAAAATGTGCTCATTGATTATATTATTATTTCAAGATCAGGAGGTAAAACATGAGGAGTGTTCAAGAGTATATTCCCCATAGCAGTATACACGTGTCCTAAGCCATTAAGAAGAAAATAACCTATCATTTCAGAGTTGGTAAGAATGGTTGTGATCATAAAGTTTACCTAAAATAATTGGATAACTTGCTTGTAGATTAAAAACATATGTGATACTTGTATATCTTTATGCTGTAGGCTTTAGAATTAATTGCTGTCAGCATAAAACAGACCAAACAAAAATAGATTTGCATCAAATCTTCTTAATGGGAAAAAAAGCCTTGAATGACAGCAAGGATAATTCTATTTTGTATTCGGAGGAGAAGGCTGTACAACATTCGCATACTGGAGTGCATTTTACTATATATGGGAAAGAATAAGGATCCTTTATATAAATGTAGTAACATGCAAGTAATACCTTCAAAAGGAAAGAAAAAAAGTCTTGTGCATAGAAAGTCAGTCTGCTCCAGCTGTCCTCTTTCACTTTGTGGGGGGAAGACATTTGGGGAAAGGCCAAAACACAGATATTCACAAAGCATCCAGTTTTTTGTTCGGCATAATGTCTTAATCAGCTTTTACAGAGCTGTTCTGCTCTGTACCAAACATTCAATAAATGTGCAATACATCCATACATGTAAATAAGTCACACTTCCTGTGGTGATGAGAACAAGATGACTACATATTTCAATAAACTCACAGTGCTGCAGGTAATAGAAAAGCAGCATTGTCTAGTTCTTACGCAGCTGAGCAGGGGGCTAGAGCTAGAATGGCTAAATATTATGGCTATCGCTACAACATTTCAAATCCCCAATCATGCAGTTTTATGAAAGATCTCCAGAAATCATACACATTTACATCACAGATGTCAACTTGTAATAGGATCCATAGACTGGAGCTGTATAGCAAAAGCTTGATCAGCTCCGTAATCTGGTCTTTCTTCAGAAGAAATGACCATAGATCTATTTAAATGTCCATCAAATTATCACGATACAAACATCATCTGTTTCCTGACTCAGTCGTGTGATGTGAAATACATGTTTTGTGATCAGGTGGTACATGAATTTCTGAGAAAGGGCTCAGGGAATACTGTCTTCAAGTCTTCTGTAAATGTCATGATGTTCTGATGTGGTTCCCAAACTGCAGCAGGGGAACTTTGTGCCTTTGTGCTTCTGGTTGGCCTTTTCTCTGTCCTGCTTCCTTAATCACTATAGCTTATGTTCTCAAAGACAAAACTGCCTCTTCTGAATGAAAACAGTCAAATGTATAATTGTTAACTGGAGAACTAATAAAGTTTAATCAAATTCCTATGAGTTTCCACAAAGTATAAAGCCATCCCTGCTAAAGAAGTGAATTGAAAACAGCTACTTACTATCCATCATATTACAATTAAACTGAGTATTAAATGTAATTAGTTAGTTTAAAAAAAACAACAAACAGGGGGATGGGGGAAGGATGGGGTATTTCTAAAAACTGCACTTCTTCTATGCAACTGCTTGCTACATGATGCTGCAAGTGCCAAAGTTTCTACTGGTTCATAAAGAGATTTGTTGAATTCATGCAGTGGTGGTGAGGAAAATCCATCAAGTTATTAAATGGTGAGATATTGTTTGCAATGCATGATATCTATGCTGTGAAGGTTGCTTAAACTGGGAGACTATACTAGCTAGGAGCCACCACAGGAAAAGGGGTGCTGTGGTGGATGGAATTACGGTGTGGTCCAATCTTCTTTAGATCTCTACCAGGCCTCTTGCAGTTACCCCACCACTCTGAAATTCTTGTCTTGCAAGGTTCTAAGAGTCTAGGAGAAATATGGCCTCTACTCCAGGTTGGAATTTGTTCTTGACCTATGAATCATAATTCATTTCAAACTTACTAAATTAGTCCTAAAAGATAGTTTGTGGAGGACAGGAAAGAACTGGGGAAAGACAAAAAAATATTTCAGACATAATGTTTTGCACTTCCCTAGCTAAAAAACAACTGAATAAATTTTCTTCTCTTTGCACATAGTATAAGATGGCAGGTAAGTGGAATCTCAGCCTTTTAAAAGATACTTTGAAAATACTGTGAGGGAAAAATAAATTTTTAGACTAAAAGTTAGAAATTTAGAAATCAAAATGATCTATTGTTTATTTCTTTTCATTAAGTGCATCTTACTGGTATCTCAGTATGTCTCTTTACAAATGCAAATATTCCCTTCAGAGCCTTAAAACTTCTCTAATACTACTGCTATATTATGGAATTTATGAATAATTAATAGTGTTGCATAGATTCTGTTACTTATTCATTCTAGAGAACCTAGATATTTAATATCTATTTAACCGGATATACATAGAATTGCTCAAGATAGGACTGAAGCTCTTAAACTATGAAAGCTTTTGGCTTTATACACTTACTGAATTGTTAAGCAAATAATATTCTGTTTTCTGCATCTAGGATTTTAAAATTGCCTTTATGTTATAAAGGACTCTGCTTTGCATGATTAACATGACTTGTTCATGTAAGACAAAATGCTTCCCAGGGTAAATTAGCTCTACAGAATTAACCTTAGTATTTGTTAAGTATGAAAGTTCTACAGCAAGGCCTTTTCCTAATGCATACATTTATCAGCTAAAATCTTGAGTGTTTTGCCTGTATTATGTCACTCACGTCTGGAAGGAACAGCATCCTGCTGTTTGTGAAGTTGATCTCCTGCTGCTATTTAGCCACTTGTAGGATTCTGTCCCAATTCCTCTAATCCACTCTGTTTCAATAGCACCATATTTGGCCTCCTTCACACATTCTTTTGCTGCTCTGTTTGGGATGCTCTGTGAGCTGAATTGGAATTTTAATGTTCCATTCAAAACAGAAGGAACCCTTTTCTTAAATGAGAGTATAGGAATAATCTCCTCAGCTCCCTTGGATGGAATTTCAACACATGCACTATATTGTTTTCCTGCAAATGATTGTCCAGAAGTTTGGGACATTATTTTAATACATTCACTTAATTCATAAAAATCAGATCCAATTTTAGATTTAATGTTGCAGTAAGGGCTGCTATCATCTTGAATTGTTTAGTTCCTGTTGCAACTCCTCATTCAGAGTTCAATGCTTCTTGTTTCCATTATGTCAAAGGTTTACTGATATCTTTTCAAGCTCCTTGTTGCAAGGCAGGCCTAATTAAAGCAGAGAACTGAAAGGACTCAGAAAATGGTATTAGAAATAACATCAAAACATGAAGTGCTTTGTAGATAATTTTGCCTTACTTTCAAGAAATCATCAAGAATTTGCATATGTTGCCAGTAGCTATTTTCTTGTCCTCACATAAAATAAGGTTTAGAGAAAACTTACATATACATTGTCAGTCACTATACTTCACAGCTAAGTGTATTAACTTTGGTGGAACTATTTGTGGCTAAGATAGCAATTGAACAAACAGAATAGCAGAACATGATCCTTTTTAATGTAGAGCTCCTAGCCTTATACATGCTTTAAGAATTGTTCTTTCATTAATGGGATTTAGTTTACTGAAAAATAAAAGCATGGTGGAATTATGATGCTACATTTACTCTATGAGAAGAAAGATGTTTCTTGGACAAAATGTGATATTGTATGAGTTTCTATTATACAATTAAAACAAAAATGGCAATGAAATATATATAGCTTACCTAAGTGTATAAAGAGAATAAAGACATTATCCAGGTGAAATGTCTTTCAACATTTTCATAAAGTTTCTCATACCAAAATTCCTGCACTGAAAAATTTAGAATGTTTTTAGGGCATGTACCATGTTTGGTTTAGCTGTAACTTTCTGCTGTCCATAGTTCCCTCAGTGTGCTGGATTATTACTGGCAGGAGCCACACATGCCAGAACCTAATGAGAAATACAGTCACATGAATGTGGTTAGGGATGCAAATGGAAACTGGTAAAGACAATGGCTACAGCGGTTTGATAATATAAAAATTGCTATCAAGTTTTACAACATTTTATGGAAGAGAGAAGATAATGAAAAAAGGGGAGGAAAAAAGGCTTTAGAAAATGAAGGTGAAACAGGGAGAGGGGTAAAGGAGTATAGGAGGAAGTAAAGGAAACCATACTGAAGAACCAAAATGGTACAAAGATTGATTATATGGCCTCCTTTCTTGCTTGCATTTGACAAGTAATGTGTATATATAACTTGTTCACAAATGTGCTAACATTTCTAAAGATAAAAGCATGTAAGAAAGAAAGCCATTTAGAAGTTTTTATCAAGGGGTGTATTTTATGTAAGACAAAATGAGGAGATTTGTAAGTGATCCATCTATACAGTATCAGCTTGAAGACTTGGGGTTCTGCTGGTCTTTCTCTGTTTGTACTTTAAAATTAATTGAAAGCCTCTTTGTTTTGTTTAAACTGTGAAAGCTTCCAAGGTCAATGAGTGAGGTAATTGACCTGCCTGTTGTAGGACAAAAATATGTATGTTGAATTGCATAATTAGTTTTAATTACATAATTACGGTGTTTAATGTGGGGGGGTCAAAGGTTATTATTACATTTAGAAGTCATGGCAAGAAACACAAAAATAAGCAACATAGTTTAATTCTGTGTTTCTTTGGGTTTTAGAAAAGGGGTCCACTGTGATCTATCCTTGACCTTGGATATTTGATGATTATAGCAAATAATATGTTGCTGTTATACTTTTTGGAATCATAGAGACACCTTTGTAAATGACTAAGTGACTTTACCAAAGACTTCATTTAGGTTTAGAGTACACGAAAGTTAATCAACAGTGGGAACTCAACTGACAGCAATTTAATCTGGTTGGGTAAGGTAATTACATGATTACCAGGAGTGTTTATATGGACAAGGATATTTTTATTGGAAAAAAACTTAATTGCTTTCTTACTGAGAAGAGAAAAAAAACAAATTTGTTGTCACAGGTTAAGAGGACATCCTTCATTTCTTGAAATGTCTTATTTTCATATTTTAGTGATAAAATGAACACATAATCCCAGTACAAATTTGCAAAGAATTATGTTATGAGTTCCTCTATTTCTAGACTAGAAATAATGCCATTATTAATTTATTTTGTTTAAGAAGCTCATTGCTTACACATTAATTGTGTGGTAGCCTAAAGATGTCATGATGCTTGTAATTCATGATCTCTTTTACTATGTGTAAACATTGTTGCTTAAATAATGGTTGATTTCACCAAATCTTAATCTAAAGGTCCATTACACTAATGGCTATTTCTGGGAAGGAGGACATTATTTGTTCTTCAGTGATAGTTAAAAAAAAAAAAAAAAAGGCACTATGTACAAGATAGGTAGATAAAACATGGTGTTCTTAAAGGCTAGAAGAAAAAGTCTCACTTTAGGTTCTCTGAATGGTCCTTTAGAAAATGCTCTTTCAGTCTATTGACAATGAAGGAAGTTCTGGGAGATGAATCTTCATTAACAAACATTAACCTCTCTGTATACCTCCCTGAAGTGCACTACAGAGAAGAATCCCATTTGGCTAATAAATAGTGGCTTGTTCCAAAGTCTGTTTAAGTACTGAGCTAGACCTGGCCTTGGCACTTGTATGGTTTTGTTAGACACCAAAAGAATAAATTGAAACTTGTATGAATAACTTCATATCTCATCAGTAACTATTGAACACATTCTGGCAATGGAAATAGGATACAGTCCTCTAAAGTCTGACTTCGGTGGAATTAAAAAGTTAATGAACTAAATGTTAAATAAGAAATAAATAAACATTTGAAATTAAGTGTAAAATTATGGGAAGAAGTTCTGTGATACATTCCATGCTATAAACAATAATTTGTATTCCCTTTTGCTATTTTTTCCCAAATAAGTTCTTTAGAAAATATTACAATTTTGAATTGTTTTTCTAAACCAGATGATCCAGTCACTGTTGGAGGCACATAGCCACGGCAAAATCTCATGCTGTACATTGATCACCTGTCCAACCTTTGCCTAGAGTGTGATTCCCCAGTTCCTTCAAGAGATCCATCTTTACCTGTCTAAAAAGAAGAGGAGGAGGGAGACATCTGGGATATTCAAGTATCAAAGTTTAACACCAGAGCAGGTTGAATCTCCATTTATATTATTCTCTATATATCTTGCTAGTATTGATGTGGATATTTGGCTGAAGATTTTTTTCAGTAATTACATAGTATGATCTGAAGTTTTACCAGTGTTTAAACATTTTTATTTATACTCCTCACCAAAACTACACATGCATTTTTATAGTTCCATGGTGTGAAATTGAATGCAAAGTCATTCTACTGTTAAGGAAATTAGCTAATATTGAGCCTGCCTGACAGTCTGTACCTGTCTCTTGAACATGGGCTGACCACAAAGACCAAGATGGCTTATTTAAAACTGTTCAATGTACTGTAGTTATACCATTCCATATTTAGCACATGCAACTAAGTGCAGGTCCCCAGCAAGTATGCTCATTTTCATTCCCTTGCTTCAGGCAAGTTAAACTTGCTTCTTACTCTTCCTCTTCCATTTTCAAGAGGACTTTGATATCCACAAAACAGACAAGGTTTCACTTACTGTCCTAAGGACTGCCCCTTTAGGAGTCTAGCACAGCCCACACACAATCCTGGAATATGTCCAACTTGTTCTTTGAGCAGAATGTGAACCTCTGACCTTCTGGGCCTCCGGCAAGAGTGCTGCCTACTGAGCCACCAATACCCAGGCCATCAATAAGTTTTAAATGCCAGTTGCAGACTTCACAGAGATAATGACTTCAGTGTGTAAAGGTTTTGTTGTGGAGGCTGCAGTCTCACATATGGCATGACAGAGTAAATATGCTAAAACCATAGAGAGATGTAGCATAACTGGCCTTGATATAACAGTTTTTGTAATACGTTTCAAGGCATGGAATCTTTTTTAAAGGGACCCTGTTATGTAGGCTTAGGCCCAAAATGAAGCTATTATAAAAAGAATGTTTAGCAAAAACAGAACTATGTCCATGAAATTGTTGGAGTGGGAATTTCAGGGTAAACTTGCTTGGATTTAAACAGTCGCCTGGATGACATTGCACTGTTGTGCTAGGGAATGAGAGCCAGCAAATGAAAATACGACTGAGTGAGAATCAGAAACTGAAACTGAACAGAATTAAGATATTAGAAGTTTATTACTATTGCTATAACTTCTTAAAAAGCTTACCACATCCTGAGAAAAATTAGATGAAAAAAAAATTCCAATATAGTAATTCAGAGCAGCATTAATGACACAGGTAAATAAATGTATTTCCATTTTAATAGTATTTTTAACCTGCTCTTAAGTAAGGTCTTGTATTCTATATGCTGATAAAGTAAAATTAATATGAAATAAGCTTTAGGTTTTTGGCACATTTCAGTTTTATTGATGTTCTATATTTAAAATTTTTCATTAAAAGCATACAAAAAGACACATTAATGCTTGTGAAATTGAAATTGATAAATGTGGTTATGCAAAATGTTTTTTATAGACTTGGATCAATAAGGAAAGCGTAGCCAGATTCAAGCGAGGAGTTACGTTATAGAAAGGCCATTACAGAAATTGCATGAACCTTCTATGGAGCAAAGGCCCGGAACCCAGATCTCCTTTTCCCAGCTGAGTGCCCAAATCACTAGGCTACAGACTCTTGCTCCCTCTTGTGTTCTTTCTCTGGCCCAATGAATTTTGAATTATTTTCTGTACAATGATACAGCTCCAACTGGAGAGTTTTAATATATCCCTATCTTCATCCCAGCATTTAACACAGCCTGTAGCCTACTGATTAGAACATTTTGCTAAAAGACACCGCTTTGAGTACTAGACTGAAGAAGGAATTGGACATGGGGATTTTGCTTCCAGGATGAGTAGTCTTGCAGCTAGGCTAAGAATGACTGCTGATCATGTACCTTTTTAGAAAGAAATAGCACCCGAAGCAGTTTGTAGTGAACCCACCTGGCGGGTGTTTATTAGTCTGACTTAGAATGGCTCTGAGAACACCTGTTGGATCAAACCCCTCAGATCATCTGTGCAGAGGTGGGCTTGATTTCTACATCTCAGTCAAGCTTAGACATAAGCTGTGCAGCGAGATGTTTAGTCCTGGACAAGTAGGTAAACTCTAGCCATGCACAGAGATGTGGCTCCTGTGTCTGGTCTATCTCACCATCAAAAATGGTATTGTCTCCAGAGAACAAACATCTCCAGGATGAGGTAGGGGCCTTGAGGATCATTATATTGTCTGGAATTGCCTAAATTCTTCTCATGTCCCATTTTGAATTCCCATATTTTTAAGCTTGTAATTAGTTTATTTTCATTTAACAGCTCCTTTGAGTGTAGAACTGAGGGATTTTATGAACCCGTTTTTCAAACAGAAGTTAACTTTAAAAGAATGTGTTGTAATTAAGCAAGATGATAGCAAGTATTTGTGGTTCAAAAGTGCAATGACAGTTATGAACCATCTGAAAACACTGTACACTGATGCCCTAAACAACGAAATTGCTTTAAACTTGTTAATACTTTTCAGGCAGTTCTGTAAAGCAGTATGTCTTAGATCTGAACTCAGGATACTCAACCAAATTAACTGCATTGCAGTCATAAAACAAAAGATTGTCAAAATTTCTGACTTAATTCCTAGGCTATTTTTTTTTTCCCCATACGTATGTTTTTATTGAGTCCTGCTGTGCAGATCCTTATTCGTGCAAATGCATTTATCTGCCTCAGTGGAATTATTCTGGTGAGTAAGTCAATGTCTAAGATCAACTACAATGAATCTGGTTTTCTTTTTAATAAAAATACTAATTTTGAAAATGACATCTGTGACTTATTTTTAGTCTGAAGAGCTAGAGACAGTATAAAATTAGAACTGTGGATTTTCTTGGCAGTTCTTTTGTTATTATGTCTACCTGTTTAAAAGACTAGAGGAATAATGTGATTCATTACACATTGCTTTTCTGGCACTAGGTACATCACCTAGATTGGTATCCAAATGTGAACTATTGCTGCTTTGTAATATGGTAAATTAGGGGTGGTGGAGGTGGGAATAGAAACTTACATTCATGACAGACTGTTAGTATTAAATACAAATCTTTTTCTGCCTCTTCAGTGTCTATTTTCATTGCAGCGAAACTTTTTATATAGTAGGATAGCACTCAGAAGAAGTAAAAAGGATGCAATCTGTACCCTGGTTATTGGCTGAGTACATTTATGTGCAGTTCGTTTGGCAGCATTTATGTTTCCACACACAGGAGTTTCACTGTCTCATTATCTGTCTTTAGAAGGGCTACCATTTGCACAATTTAGTGCTATATCTCCTTTCACAGTGAACAGAAGTAAAATTGATAAAGATTGTTAAGTCAACATTATATTCATGATTTTGCGTTCATGGGGACCTATTGCTGTAGGGAACTGCTTAGCACAGTGTTGACTTGATTGCTCTAGAGAAGTGTATTAGCATGTTAAAGGGGGTGTGGTGCTTAGAGACCAGTGTTATGAATATGAGATAAAAAGCTAAAAGATCACTGTATGACAGAATAGGGAGGACTGAAAGAAAAACAGAATTGGAGTAGGAGAGCAGAGGAAACAGAAGCATTTCTACAGAAGGGAATTTTTTTTAAAATCTATGAATTGATAGAGTGGTAAACTTTGGAGGTGAATAGAGGTCTTCAAGAATAAATAAATTTTATATAACTATGGATAAACCATGCTTCAAGTTATTTTGAATTGATGTAATTTGGGAAGCCCTGTATAAGGCAATTAACCATAATTAAAAGTTATTTTCCATAAGCATCTTGATAGAGTCAGGTAATCGTCAAATGCAAGCAAGTGTTCTCACTCAAACCAGGACAGCAAGATACAGAAATGAAAAACAGACTTGCAGTTCAAATCACATCAAAATTAGTAGTTAATTTGGGAACAGCATATTTTCAAGATTACAGATAGGAAAGATAAAAAGAAATCACAGTAAAAATGACTCATTTGTTAGTTAAAGCTTAGATTAAAGGCCTTATCCTCCAGGTATAACAGTTGTCAACTGCATTGTCAGCCAGAGGGGAAAAAAAAAACAACACACAAAATGAATGCTGTTGTGTTTTCCCTTGATCAATTTTAGATGAAAATTATTTTCATTTTATTGCTTATTTTGTTATTGTTATTTTATATGAGAGATTTTTTGATGGATTGTTAAAAGCTGTAATTCCCTAACATTAAATCATTTGATATCTTGAACAAGAAAAGATTGCATGGCCTGGTTTCCCTGTCCCCTCTTTAGTGTTGCCACAAAGAAACGAAAAGACTATTTACAAATGTCTAAAACTTATTTGCATTTTCTCTTGGAAATGCTGAAGCTGCTGGGAAATTTTTCAGGTTAACAGTTTTAGATAGAAATTCTTGATTTATTGAACCTAAAACCTTTCTCTTATCAAGGGTAGTTTAAAGAAACTTCCTTTTGGAAGCTTTTATTTCAAACAAATAATTTATTGAAAATAGAACTGCTCAACAAGAAACCTTGAGAGAAATCTACATTACAATACCCAGACCCCAATAGTTAGGGCATTATCCTTTAAGACATGTGACTTTGGTTCAATTTCCTCTTATGAGTCCAGCTGAATAGAGACTTAAACCCAGTTGAATATCTAATGCATCCAAGGCAACTGTCATTACCACTGGACTATTGTCTGTAATAGGTTGGGTATCTCTGCTTTTGTGGAAATTGTGAAAGGATTTGTCCTAATACTAACAAGACCTCTGAAATCTCTAGAATTCTTGTAGGCTAGGAAAGAACCTTTGTGCCTAACATTATTCATAACCCCAGGCTCTGAAGAAATGCCTGTAATAGTCATTATTTTATATGTTCATACCAGGCAACATTTATTAATCTGGACTCTAAACTAAATCTCAATCTCAGACTCCATATAGAGCTGTCTTTTCCATGCCTCTGGTTATTCCTGTCAGCTGTCTCAGGTCTTTCTCTGTTTTTCCTATATGCATACTTTTAACAGTTCAACCAATCTGCCTGGAGGTAGTACTTGGAATATAACAGGAATAAATTTATTGGTATTTTTCAATATATATTTTTTATCTCTGCTTTTGCATCTTTTGCTTTATTACATCAAGGTAATCTCAGTGGTGATCACTTTTGAAGATGCTTCTAGTTGAAATGTGCACCTACTGAAAAAAAAGTTCCGAAACCTGTCATAAGTAATTTGATTGTGGTTGGGACATTGTTTTGGAATACACAGTGAATGACAGATTCCATGAAATTACAGGAGTCAGGACTGTTTTCAGTGTGTAGGTATTCTTCTGAGATTACCAAAAGGGATCAGTTGCCTTGGTAATGTATCCACTAATATTTATTGTGTCTGTTTCTTTACACAGGCTAATAAACATTCATCATGTGGGAATGTTGGTCATGATCAACTTGAGCTGAATTTAAATTGATGACCTAAAGGTTAAAGTCTCTGTATCCCGTTACCTCTCCCTTGGGCTGTACAATCCCCCTACAACTGGGTTTAACACTGTTTTTAGTTTATCAGTGTCTTTGAAGGAGGACCAGGCTTTACAAGTGTTGATCTAGCAAATACTATTGAAGTCCAGTTTAAAAAAAAAAAAAAAAAAAGGGAAAGATTCCAATATGACTTTTGCAGCTTGTCAAATACTTGGTGAAGAAGGTTCTGAACAAGTATTCAGTTGCTGAACTAATAACTTAACCAGCCTGATAGCTTTAATCCAGTCACATGGGAATATAATGCAGTGTAGCAGCGCAGTGAAACATGAAACTATGAGAACAGCTGAATAAATTTAAACACATTTTTGAACATTCTAACCTTTGTCATAAAAATCTGATAATATAGAATAAAAACTAAAATACTTTATTTTGGTTTTTGTTATTCTGCACAGTAGTTGAGAAGACTTAACATTTCTTGTGGTTGCTGACTTGAAAGACGTAGTGACAATTTCTAACACTGATTTTTGCCCCATACGAAGTCTATTCTTTCTCAATCATTAAGGAATGAATCTGGTTTCTGTTTCATTCAATACTGTATATACATCTCACCCATAAATATTTAAACTAAGTAAATACAGAATCTTAAACATGGAATATGCTTTCATTCTAAACTGGTGGCTGTGGGGGAAGGTAAAAAATATTTTATTCAAAGACCAGTGGTCCCTTTGGAAGGGGAAAAAAAAGTATTTTGCCTAAAAATTGGATGGATTTTTGCTTGCTGTAGGGCAGCAAGCCTTTTACCACACTATACCTATATTGTTATATGTATAAAGTTATATATATATGTATAAAGTTCAGACTATAAAGAATCTATAGGAAAGGGTTTGCAGATACTTCAGAAACATATGGCTGGTATTCAGCCCCTATATCTGTGGCTAATTTAATTCTTCTTCTCCATTCATACTGCCTCACTCCTGCCTACAAATGCAGAACAGATTCACTGGTAATTTTCTTGCTTGGAAATACCATCATTTTATTCCTAACTGGGAGTAGCATGAAATGGAAATACATTTATGACTCTACTTAAAAACAAACACTAAGCAAAATAAAAGTAGGAATAATCTGAAAGATAGTTCCATAACAAATTGATGCAGAAAAATTCATAAATATGAAGCATATTGAAAAGTACACAACTGACATTTTCTCCAGGAAAATTTCCCGTAGCAAACTGATTTTTGGAAGTGCCATGATGTCGCATATTTAGAGTAATTAATTAATTTTGGCTATATTGCCAGTCCAAGTTGGTAGTACAAGCCCATGTTTTTAATTTGATCCATACATGTAAAGTTCCATACATGTCCAGGT
Source organism: Chloroceryle amazona (assembly GCA_027560015.1). Taxonomy (NCBI): domain Eukaryota; kingdom Metazoa; phylum Chordata; class Aves; order Coraciiformes; family Cerylidae; genus Chloroceryle; species Chloroceryle amazona. The sequence continues at coordinate 22,646 of JANHFX010000370.1, read as the reverse complement.
GTGCATCAGGTCTAGATCCTATTCTTAAGATATAATTAAGAGAGTTGTAAAAATAAAATTTATTAAACTGAATACAATGAATAGTGGGAATTTGTGCTTCACAGTGGTACGCCTATATATATTCCTCACTCTTCTTCTTGATATATTGTAAAATCTGAAATGATGAGGGATACTAAAGGTTATATCCTGAAGCAGTCCTGCTGAGGCTTTCTTAAAAAAGAAAAGCTGTTATGTTCTCGAGTCTGTGGTTCGAACTAGCTTGTGTAGGTAGCTAATGTGTTGGACCAACCCCTTCAGTAAAGTCTGGATCCTTTGTGTGTAATGTATGATTGAAACATAAAATAGGCTTTGATTATAATTATGTAACTGTCTTCTGTAAACACAGTTACAAATAGGGCACTTTGTGTTTACTGTGCAATATAAGACCAAACCTCAAACCAGAAATGTTAGATAATCTTTTATTATGGATTACAGAGACCTTATTAACTGATCAATATAAAATGCCTTTGTTGAATTTGATGAGGTCATAGAATTAATATTAAAGGGGAGGCAAAAATCCACCCTTTATTTTAATTGATTTTTATGCATAGACCAAGTACATGAACCGGACCAGTAGTAAAGACTTCTTTAGCTAAGTTTAGTAATGCTTCTCATTTTTCTTTTGTTTTTCTGTCAAATTGAAAAAGAAGATGCGAGAGAACATAAAATGGCTTAATCTCCATTCTTGTCAAAACAGGAGGATAGAACACTATTTTCAACATGATTCGGTGGCTATTGCTGACTTATGTTAAACCTATGTTCATGGAAATCAATGGCAAAAACTTAATTTATAAAGGAAAGATTGGAAAAATATGTTAATTTTACCCTCTGTAATTAGACATAATAAAGAGTTTTTTGATGTAGAGTTTTTTAAACAGCTTGGTCTGGAGCTGCCCTTTCAAGCTCCGCTGGTCGAGGTGTTACAGTAATGAGTCTTAAATTCAAAGATGATTTCTTAAGAGTGTGTCTTTGTTCTCCTGTGCACACTGACAAACATAGGGAGAACAAAACACTACTTTGGTCTTAGAACAATACTGCAATGAAAATGCAAATACGTGTGTATGTTACCACAGCTCCCATAGAAGCACCATTCATTGGATTTTTGTCTCCACTTTGATTATCTGTACTGGCCCACAAATTCAGTCTGTGTTGGCACAGAGCCCTCAACATGGAAAATCAAAACAGAAGGGAAGTGTCCTGTCATGTCTCCCTGTGCTACTTTTTCCTATCTCTTCGAACTGTCCTTCTTCTGAAACTTTCCACTTCAGCTATGTGGTTCCGCTGAGTACTTCCTTTTACTAAATTTAAGTGAATCTAGACCTCTGAGCTCCAAGTATCGCTTTCATGTGAACATAAGCTCTTTTTCTCTTTGTGAGAATCTGCTGTGCAGAATGAAGTACAGCCCCTTAGTCTGTAGTTGTAATACACTTCATTAGTTTCCAGATGACAATAGCTTGCTTTATTCCCATTTTATAAGAATTAATTATACTCAGAAAAGGAAACCAGATGTTGCAGCATTATTTAACCAGTGTTATTTGCAGACAAATATTTGAGCTATGTCATATAATTTTTTTTGTGGGACCTTTGGAAGCTGTCTACTTAGTCAATAAAACATTCAAAGTACAAATGAAAAGATATTTTACTTGATAGTATTATTCTTTTACCTAACTATTACAAGTAAATACTTTAGCAATTCCTGCCCAACAAATTTGCAAAAATATTTGATTAGAACAGGAACAATCCCCAAGGCATATTATGTATAGAGTCATAATTCATACATAGGCTTTTGTTGCATAAGGCACAGTTACACATTTCCAACATTTTCAGTTTTCTGATTGTTAATGAAATGGTATAGTAATAAACCTTTGTGCAAATTTGTTTTTCTTCTAGACGCAGAATCTAGAATCATGAATTTTTAGAACAAGCAAATGGATTAATCATCTGAACGCTATATGTGTTTCAATGAGAACAGGTTTCCTTTCTGGAAATGGTGTTTTACAAAGCAGACGTACAATTTCTCATACAGCAATGGTTTGTATGGGCAGTTAAAGGCATATTTAAAAGTTGGTATGTGTTACTGAAACTTTTTTATCTGTTTTAACTAATTTTCATTTCATTTAGTAAATACAAGATTTTTAAGACTTAGTTTTAAAATATAGAAGCTTCATTTTCTAGGCATTATAGGACAAACAAGAATAGCAGTTGGTATTATCCCTTTCATCATTTCTACAATCTTGACATCTCAGAAATCCTGAACTGTGGTGTGTCGCCAAGTTTGTTTTCCATCTGTCTCCTTGAGCATGTCTTCTTCCAGCCACTCCTGTCAGCCATTGTGTTTCATGTCATTAATAGAAATATCTAAATGACAAATTTTGCAGTATTCCAGTTACTAGTATGCCAGCACTCGTATGGGTATGCCTTGTACTCAGCTTAGGCTACCTAATTTGAGGAAACACCTTATCCTTATTTTGCCATATTTGCTCTTTCAACATTTTTCATGAGGCTTTTTGATGCCTCCTTTCTTGTGGCCTCTACTGGCTCTTTATTCTCTTATGTGGTTTCTCTGACATGCTCTCCTTTCCTTCTACAACCTTTTCCAGCTGCAATATTCTTTCCAGGCTTTCAGCTTAATTTGATTTATTTTTGAGCCTATCTCCAGCCTCTCTTCCCTTCTTTACTCTTTCCTCAGTAGTAACCTTCAGGTTCTTCAAACTCTCTTTTTCCAAACTTAAACCCTGCTTTTCCAGGTTATGTCATCTGTCTCCTGCCTCTTCAGAAGTAAGTAGAGGGCATCTCTGCTGTTACATCTATGCTTTAGAAAATGTAGCTGTCTCCTCCTTTCTTCAGTAGCACAGAAATTTTGTAACAGCTGTGATACAGTAATTTTCACTGTTCTGACCTTGCAATTCCCTGTTAGTTGGTCTGTGCAAGTGCTCAACCTGATGGACTTTGCACTGAGTATAGTCAAGAGAAAAAGTATGTAGTTTCTGTTGTCAGAGATGACAGATATGTTCCCCTTTTTATAATACCATTTCCTGTTTATTTGAACCTGTTATTGCTGACACTTTATTGCAAAAAGGCATTATTCTTAAATGTACATTCATTTAAGAAGCTTGTGCATTTTTTTTATTATATGAAAGAATTGTTTGCTTTATGTAATTATTTCCCTTGTCTAAATGTAATTTGCAGAAAGTGATGATAAATGTTAAATGGTTCTTGTAAAACTGCTAAATTGTCAATCTCAAAACTTAGTAAAACATTGATGTTTCATTAGGTCCCAAGACTGAGGAATGTCTGGCTTTCGTCATAACAGAAATTTTTAGTTCCATGTAAGTCTAACTCCTCTGCTCTTGGGAAGTATCTTACTGTCACCTGCTCCTAAATTGAAAATTATTTGTTGAGTCAAAGGTGGTGGTGTGTTTTAAAAAAAAATTAAAACTTTTTTTTTTTTAACAGACATCTTTCATGTGGGACAGAACATCTTCAATGTAAAATAAATCAAAGCCTAAGATTCTATTAAACAACCCTTTAGTTAAAATAAATGCAGTTCTAGATAACCAAAACCTGTTCCTTCCTGCCCTTGTTCTCTCTTTCGCTATTAAACAGATGTGTAGATTTTGAGGCAAACAGTTTTATTGGCTACATCATGATGCTTCTAGTCACTGGTATTTTGTTGATGAATAAAAAGATGGTGCTAGGTAAACTTATTTAGAATGTATTCTCAATATAAATATCTGAATTTTATCTTGAATAAAAAAGGTACAACCGTCAAAGAGAGCAAATTAATGCCATTCAGCATAAAATAGAATCAAAAAGCTGAATGTTTCATCTAGCCTGAACAATTAACAGAACTGATTTACCCTTCATGTCAGAAAACCATTAAAGCTGTATAGCGCAAATACAGTCTTGATTTAATTGTGTGTAAATAAGAACTATTGTCACATTCACCAATCTCTGTTTGGCTTCTGCTAAACATTTTTTTTCTTTTTGTATAATCCCCTGTTTGAGGCATACAGATGTAGGGCCAAATCAGATTTTGCTTGAAAGGAATGAAAGAATGCATAAATAAATGTATTAGTATTTAGTTGAAGCATATTGTTTTGAATTCTGTAAAGCTTTTTTAAAATAGTGATAGAGAATATTAACAAGTTCTTCCAGTAGGTATGGCCCTTCAGGATGAAAAAGGAGCATGAGGCAAGTATTACAGGCCTAGAAAAAAACTTTGAAAAGAAACAGATAGACAAAGGAGGAAATGGACCTTAAGGTGTTTTACATCTATTTTCCTAGTCCTTGTACAACTAAGAAACCCCAAAACAAAAAGCCTACAGAAAGCTCGTGGAAGCCTGAGGTGTAATGCATCTCTGAAAACCTTAACAACAAAGAATGTGTGCAGGTGTTTTTTAATATCTGGGAATGTTCTGTCCAGGAACCTGTGGAAGAACAAAAGTTGGCATCTTACTCAAATTATTCTCTTCAACTGATGTCAAGGTACTCCACAGCACTATACATTTTTGCTATGTCATACATGACATTACATCTAGCTTGGAATCTCCTTGGTATCTGCTGCATTTTTGCATTCTATTTCCAGATCTGCTTGCAGCAGTTTAGTTAATAATGCCACATGTACAATATGACTATTATTATTGTAGTCTCATAGTCTGCACAGAGGAATTTCTTAAATATGTGGCCTTTACTTATAAAACACATGTGAAAATTACAGATAGATGGATAAAAAATGCTTTTGCACTTTTCCTTTTTTTGCTTTCATCCTTTCAGAGTGTTTCCCAGAGTCATTTGGCCTTTGAGTTTCTCCAATGGTACAGTCTTCTTTTATTCTTCTCTCTTCCTATTCTAATGGTGCTACTTCCACTTAGTTACAGAACATCTCTCTTTTTAGAAACAGTCTGTAACACTTTTTCTGCTTTTCTTCCCTCATTTTTTTTCACTTCTGACACTGTAAGTTCTTCATTGCTTTGTCTGTGTTTTTAAAACAAGAAATAACTCTGACAGCACACACTGTCCCTACCAGAACATGGTTGTGCCATTATCAGTGGCCTTTGATGCAACATCAAACACCTAAACATTAGACATCTCTTCCTGGTATTAGAAAAAAATGACAATTAAAGAGATGGTGATTGAGGAAGATCTAATTAAGAGTTCCCAACATGGAACTAAGATGTACTATAGATTTATCTTTCTGCCTTCCATCCTGTTCAGATTGCAGACACAGATATAAAACTTAAATTGTCACAGGGTGCAAAGTGATCTACAGAGCAAGTTATGCATCTAGGCTAATATATATGGATTTTACAGCCACAGCATAACATAATACTCAAATTCTGGGCAGAGTTGAAGAGCATTCTTAGTTGCCTAATTAACAGGGCAGCTGTGAAACCACATCTTCATGTCTTTTAACATGAAGTATAAGGAAAACTCCTACTTAAAGGATTTTTACCATAGTCTTGATGTATTCTATTACAGTGACACAGAGATAAGAAAGTAGCAAAAAAGATGTCTACTTTATTCCAAGTTGAAAATACTGATCAAATAATTAATAAGTATAACGTGTTTTTTTTCCTTGTATATAATGATTTTTTTTAATGGAGGAGAAGTGGAAGGAAAATAATTAACAATCCTAAAAACTGTATGATGTCTGTTTCTGTTAGGACTATGGACATTGCTTACCAAAATAGCAGATCTCAGATGATTATAGGCAAGACTGCTTTTTATAAAAAGGTAGTGTTTACTCATCCCACTTATGGACTAAGAGGTCATTGCATTATATACTTTATGAATATATATATATATATATGATCCTGATAGAGTAAAAGAATGGATTTGAGTATGTAAATAAGGTCTGTATGTTTCTATGTGTACTAAGCAAGTATGATTTGAGTTTATGTGTTTATATTTGTGTGTATATATACGCACCCATATTCATTTTGTGTACACATAGCTGTTAAGCAAGCTTAGGCAACACTATGCAGAGAGCTGCCTGAACGTGTTTCTATGTTACAATTGTATTTACAGCCTCTGGGCATTATTTTAATGTAAATAATAGATAGGAAGAAAAAAGGTCTCCTGTAGAATTACTTAGCAGCATTTTTCAAACTGATTTAGTAATCTAGTAAATTTATGTCCATAATGGACAGTACTGGACAGGAAATAGCAGTCGTGTCTGCTACCATATTGACAACTTTTCTTTTATTAATTGTGGCTTCTACAAGTCTATGCCAAAGCTTTCTCTGTAGTGATTTGTGTGGGATATTCAGATTTCCTAGTAGTTAATTTATTTTTTTCTAGTTGATGTTGATTGTTTTTGTTTTTGTTTTTTTTTATTTACCAATCTCTTTTTTGGTTTTGCTTTCTCTTACTTATACAAGTCAAAACTTCAGCACCTCCCCTTATCCTTGTATTGAGATTTACAATTCCTATAGAGAACTTAAAGCATCTGTTTTGCACATAGAAACTCATATAGATATTTCTCTGGTCACTGAAGCCTTGAATCTTCTAGACAACATTTTACTCATCATGACCTGAGTATAAAATCAAGCTTTAAATGGTAGCTACAATTTGAATTTGATTAACAGTTCTAAGGAGTTTGAAAAGATGTATCAGTGATTAATATACTGTACATGTATGTGAAGAGCAAAGGAATGTGCTGTTCTTCCATTCCTTTTTTTCAGTAACTTCTTTACATTGTGTTGTTTTTAACAAAATTTTCAGCAATCAGTATTTATTCAACACAGGAAGTGTAAAACTGTTTTGTCGATCAGGCCTCAGTCTCCTAACTTGTGTATCTTAAATATAAGTGGTTAATAAAAAATGAATTCTGATGATACTCAAAAGAGGGTCTGTTTTCTATGATTTTGTCCTCCATTGTGTATAAGGTTTTACGTGAGCCTCTAAAAAGGATCCAGGGATTGTGTATCTTTTAATAAAAAAATAGGAATGGAATTTTAAAGGGCTCTCTAGAGTAACCATTTCACTAGTCAGACTCCATGAGCAATGAAAAACTTGATGTATAATTGTTACTTAATATTTATAAATTTATTCAATGCAGAATATTGATGTTTGAAATGCATTTATTTGCATTTAATGTTAAGTTTATATTTAGCCTATGAGCATTTTAAGATTTGGGAGTAATACAGAGTATAGTAACTGTTTTGCCTTTCAACCAGAAAAAAAAAAAAAAATTGAAGTGGCTGAGGCTGCCAAATTACTTAGTTACAGTTAGTATTATTATTAAATCCATTCACGACATGATTTAAAAATAAACCAGTTAAAAAAATTGGACATCAGCAATCTCCATAACAGTAGTATCGCAGCTTTATATTTGTGCTAAATGAGGAATGAATTATTGAAGCACTGACAACAATGCCAATCACAAAGCCATGTAATTCCTTCCCTGCTTGTGTGTCACTCAGAAGAAAAGCACTTACCTACTTTCAATTTATATTCTGTATCTCTGCTCTGTACTCTCAGTTTGGAAACAGAAGATCTGGAAGTACCTAATGGCAAAGCTTAAGTTTCTTGAAGCTAACAAATTAATTTTTTAGTTCATGATAAATCAATTATTAATGATTAATATTATCTACATACTATGAAACTGTTAAGAGACTATTTATATTATAGAATACAGGAAATTAACTGGTACATGTGTTGCATTCTTTCTTTATGGGTAAAAGTGCATAGCATAAGTATCAAGGCTCAGTCATGTATGACTTCAATAAGCATGCTGTCAAATACAGTAGTAGCTCTGCTATGCTGTTCAAATCCAAGCTGATGAACAGTTAGCAAACAGCTAAATGGCATCCTTTTGAAAGCTTTTAACTTAGCACTAGCACAGGATACATAGTTAATAACAGCTGTATAGACATTCTTGGTTGCCATCATTAAACTGATAAATCTGCAGTGACATATGTCTGTGTTGAAGGCATCTGCCATCAGTGGATTTTTTTTTTTTATTTAGTGATCTTTGTGTATCTATACATTTTGCTGAAGAATGAAGTTCCATGCTTAGAAGCCAGTTGAATATTTTTTTTATGAAAGTAAAAAAGAATAATATTTGATCTACTAGTTTGTTAGAAAAATATATTCAGTCAGAAAAATATATTATTTTCCCTCTGTTTTTGATAAACTGAAGTTTTATATCAAAATCTGCGACCAGTGTTACTTATTTTATCACCAAACATAGAAACTTCTTTCAGGAAAAAAAAAATTATTGCTGCGTATATGAACTATTAAATCATTGCTGGAAAAAAAACCTGAATTCTTAGTATAATGGCTTGCATAGAAGTGTGATATCTTTTCTTTTAGCTCTACAATTCAACTTTGATTTGAATGGATATAAAAATCTCTGAAGGAAGAACCAGGTCCAGTATTAAATGTTCTTTGCATTCCAGATCATTTTCAGATGTTAGCTATATTTCCCAGTCCCCATACGACTGAGAACTAATTGACAAAAACTACATACTCCTTATGCTTTCTTGGTAATCTGTGTTAGTTTGTCTGGGTTTAGGTTTGTAATTTTTTTTTTCAGGGGGGCCGGGGGGAGGGAGGGGCATGGGGGGATGCAAAGGGGGTTGTATGTAGTATATGCAAGTTTCAGTTCCTACTGAACACTCCAAAACCACTTTCCTTTAGAAGTATTGAACTGCTGCCTGCAGATCAGAGGGTCAGGTTCATATCTTGTGTCCTGGAAGCTGTCCAGCTTCCTAACAGAGACTCATAAAGTCAAGAAGTCTGTTCTGAGAAGTCTGTTCTGATTTTGAGAACAGTTGGGAATTGCAGTAGCAAATGAGAGCTTGGATGAGTTCATGGGGAAATAAGGTATGCAAAGAACAAATACAAATTAATTTGAGATTAGCTTAGTTACTGCTTACCAAAAGCCAATTATAATGTTCCTTACTTGTGTAGGATTGTCCACAGTTATAATGAATTTTCCACAATAAGGATAACTGCATTTGTTAATAGCTTCAACCAATGTTAGTATCTTGCTATTTTTTTCTTAGGTGTTTCAACTGTTTTGGAGATAATTATAAATTAATTTTAGTGTGGTAACAACAGTAGTAAATTACTATAGAAATGTTAATAAAACTTTATTTTAGAAGGTGTTTAGATCATGGACCACAGTGACTTGTTCTTTTCCTAGTTGATGTATAATTTGGATGGATAGAGATGGACTTTCATTTTTAACATTTCCCTGTTCTTTGCTTTTGGAGAGCTTATTTGAGCACTGTGTTTTGAGAGAGAGTTGCTTTCAGTCCATGTATTGTTCCTGTTCCCTTTTGAGACATTGTGATCCATATTTGACAAATCTTCTTCATTTAGTTGTCATTACAAACTATTTTCACTTTGTCCTATGATATGTAACAAATTAAGAAAGTATATTACTTGGGCTAGATGGAAATCTGTAATAAGTCATCATACATGCATAAATGCTTTGATCATGGTTCAGAAAGTCTGTGGAAATTTTGGCCTGAAATATTTTGGAAAATGTGTCCAAAGTCTGCTGAACTCTTTTCTTCTTCCAGATTAGTGGTTTCTTCTAGAGCACAGGTTAACTTTCTCTTTTATTTCTTTTTCCAGTTCTAAGCAAAATTTACTGATGTATTTCAAAATTCACTTTGCATGAAAGCAAAGCTTTTATTAATTATTTCTCTTAAGAGATAACCTACAGCTAACATGATTGCAAATACAATCATTTAATTCTTATTTCCAAAAACATTCACCCACGCAAAAGATGGCATCATGCCAGTTTCAGGAGCTCTAATATGAGTTGCAAATGACAGCCTCCAAGGGAGCAGGAATGCAGTGGTTCTAGTCCTGTCCATTGCTGGGACCTAAGGCAATACCCTGCTCTAAGGTATGCAAGTGACAGCTCTAGCTCTCTTTCTGCTCTATTATCAGCATTGCTACAAAGGCTGTTGTGTTCAGGATGGTTGCTCCAACTGGCTTTTGCCTATGGAGCAGAAGCAGGAAGATGTAAGTTCTACTTCTCCTGCTAGGAACCCTTTCGTGCAAGGCAGGTCTGTGCAGCACACTGTTCTTACTGGGATCACACCAGTCCCTCAGTCAAGTAGCCTCTGTGAATGTCAGGAAAATAACGCCAGTGAAATGATGGAAAGCAAATCATATGTTTTTTCATGTACTTCTGAGAGATTTCTTTGTAAGTGGTGTGACATGTTGCTATGGATGTTAAAATACTTGTGACATTCTGTAAGTGAAGAGTTATATATGGGTAACACTATGACTAAAATCTTGTATCTAAGCACTGCCCCCTGACTGCAGATATAAGTGCCTCTGTGTGTGGCTTTCAAACTCTTGTAGAAAACTGTCTGGGCACACAGATAACAGAGATGTCTGCATCCTTTTATTAGGACTCAGTACATGTTACAAGTTTGGGCTTTGGTGTCTTAGAATTTATAAATATTATCTTTATATGGGGATAATCAGGAACATTTTTGTTGAAAAGTAAATTTGTTTCAAAAAAAAATGTTATAAGTATGCAATACCGTGTGCAAATTCAGGTCAGATTGGGTGAATAGATGTGTACTTTATTTTGGGAAATTTTTCTGGAGAGTTTTAAATATTTGTTTATTCTATATAGAAAGCCAATTAGGATGAATTCATAGATAAGGACAGCAGGTTTTCTACCACAGTGTTGGACCTATTGTGCACAAAACAGCATATACTTTTGCATTTTTTTCTTTTATAGTATGTCTAATTTTACTGCATGTTTGTATTAATTTACATACATTTCATATACATATGGTCTGTCATTTAATTCTCCGCTGCGTCATTACACAAGAATGCCAAAGCTGATTCTAATTGTTCAGCAAACTAAAGGAATTTAGGGATGTTGCCCAGAAATTCAACGTTAGTTAAATAGAATACACATGTATTTTAAACCTTTTAACAGACACATTCTGTGCCATATCCCCTTTACTAATATTAAAATAAGACTTATCAGCATAAGGTTGTGCTGCTGGAGCCAAATCCTGGGATCAGCATCCAGTCCACGAGCCTGTGATCAGTTACACTTATGTTGAACTTCATGCACGTTTGTCATTCTTTTGAAATCAGCAGGATTATTCACCTCCTTAAGACAAGTATGTATGGAACTGATTCCATGAGCAGGCCCTCCTTTTTTATTAGCTTTATTATGAATTTGAGAACAGGTAGAGGAAAATCTGCATTAGGATGACAAAATTTAGCTCTTACGGATCATACCGGAGACAAAATGTTGGTACTCAGGCTGCTGGTAGGCATTGAATGAGAAAAGGATCACATGGGCGACGTGCATGGTCAGAGTTGGAAGGTGTATTCTGGGGGATAAAAGAGATTATGGAGAACAAGAGAGCGGAAAGTCATTCCATTGGTTCCCTAGCTAAGCTGAAACTTTTGAGGTCCTGTGAAAAGTCACAAGCACATCATGAAATGGTTGGAATGGTAGAATAACAGTAGAGTAAGTGCAGAAAGAAAGATTAGAAGTTCTTTTGTTTTTTTTAAGTTCTTAACATCTGGATCTAGTAAATAGTTTGATGCTGGAGTTTCCAAAGCTGTTTAGTTGAATCTTCAGAAGGATATTTTTTTTGGCTCATCCTAAATGGTAAGGTTAATATCAACTAGAAAACATTTTGTCTTCCCTGCTCACTGATTTTTTACATCACTCCTGGAAGTGCTATATGTATTTTGCAGTGTCATGTGCAGTAGTTGTAGATTTTTTTTTGCTATCCATGCCAGTATTTAGCAACAGAATTTTAAATGTATGTGCAAGGATGTTATTAATAACCCTGTTTCCTTTGGTTCTTGAGGAGTTTTTGTTTGAAAATTTGGGATTCTGTCTTTTAATAATAATATTCATGCCCTCCCTCACTGCCCAAATTAAAGACCAATAACAGCTTCAGGCAGGCAAAATTAATTCTTACTTCATTAGATGAATGTAACTGCTGCAGGTAATTAACACCTTTTATTTTGAAGAATGATTTCAAGCACTTGAGGTAATTTGGAACGTTATTTTGTTTTATTCCAACTAGTAATGTAGAAAGGAAATGAAATAAGACTAATTTCATTTTCCATTTTTGCTGTCTCTCTGCTCTCTCTGTTCTTTCTCTTGTTGAAAACCTATTGTAATTTATTTCATTAAAACAGACAATTATTGCCCCTAGACTTTCAGTGAACCACATCTGTTGACCTTTTTTGTCAAAAGCTTTGAATACAAAGCTACACTGGGAACATTTGTAGCCTGTGGACCATGACAGTACTGTAGACTTCTCTCCTGTCCTGACAGAAGAGAGTGCCAGAGGATGTGCTCACATAGTGACTGCATTATTTTCAGGCAATTGTGGTAAAAATTTCCTTGCTTTTGGTTTTCATGCCTCCTCTCAAGTGTACAGCCATCCTTCCAACCTATCATATCACCTTCTGAATACTGTGGCTTTGTCCCTTAAGCTACATAATTTATTGTTTAAAATGTTTAGCACTGCTGTACAGATATTAAATTAAGCAATGCAGCTTAACGTGGAATGTGTGGATGATACTTGAAGCTAGTTTTAAAAGACATCTGAGTTCCATGCTACGTAATAGCATATTACATTGAATGGGAAAGAAAGTTTAAAATTAACCTTTTTTAGTATAGGAAGTGCTAATTTTCAGTGAAGACTTATGAATATTAAAATAAATATTGAATACTAAGTATGTGAAAAACCCAAGATGTCTTCAGTTGAAATATTATATAAACTCTTTTTTTTTTCTGGGTGATTAAATTAAGCATTTCTCAGTAGTGCACACCAGCTGCTGCATCTGTAAGTAAACCAAGTACTTTCCCACAGTACATGCTGTATATTTCATTCTCTATAGCATTTTATTTTGACAGGTGATCTTTATTCTTCTGTATATGAAGTAAAAATTCAGGGGATAAGTAAAAGTGAAAGGCAAAATACAGTGTGTTTCATAATCTCTGTGAATTTAAATAGAGACATATTTTTATTGATGAATACCAGGACATACAAACTAAAGCTCTTTCTAAATACATTGTCTACATGTAGTCTCAAGTTTGGACCTAAGTTCTTTCTTCTCTGTACAACTGATAATTCCCAAGTCTTTCATGAATGTATCAGGAAAGCCGAAAGGCTGGTAGAGGAGGGAATTCTGCTTTTTTTTCTTAGGCTAATTTAGTCTGTGAAACTTGATCTGTCTTGGTTACATCTATGAGATTTTGCAAACAGAGAGGGATGTGTTGTGAATGCAAAAATCATACATTTTCAATACAATTCATTAGATTACACTGAAACTTATATACAAAAGAACCCCAAATCCTTTCATAACTGAGCTTTCTAAGCATTACCATAATTGTAAGCATATACTTATTCTAAAGAGTCTTTTCCCTTAGAGCATAAACAGGTACATTTTTTTTGTATTCACAGTCAAGTCCACTTAGAGGTGCAAGGAACAGAAATTGTACTTGTAATTCAATTGGTATTTTGAAATTATACTGGCAGAAAAGAGGCTGCCTTTCAGGAAACTCTTTTCTATACACTTCTCCCTCCAGTCACCCACTATTTCAGTCATAGGACAATATACTTCTTTCGGCCGAACCACAAATTTATTGAATATCCTGAAAATCAAAATCAGGTTTAATGCTTGAAATGTATGCACCTATCACAAAACCCCCTCAACCTGTGCACTAAACATGATCCACAGAGATCTGGCTTCTGGTCACTCCCAGTCCCAGGAAGCCACATTAGGCCCTTAGGGGCCACAGTGATTAAACAGGAATGCTTGGCTCCTCTGCTTCAGGTAAAACCAGAGAACTATAGTAATGTCCAGGGACTATATAGGAAAAAGGATGAAGAGTAGCAACAGGCGTTGATGACATGGTTTAAGACCATCTCACTTCTAAATTAGCAGCAATGTTACTGAAAGATCTTAGTGTTGAAATGTCTACAGCTATGTAGAATTAGAATTTCTATCTGTTTTCAAATTATACTGTTAAATTTTGTGTAAGAGTTGTTAGTAGTATATGCAATGTATATCTTCTTCCTCTTGCATGCCTATGTACTTTGTAGTCTGCAGTGGTTTAGCCATGTTATAAAAGGCATTCTGTATTGTCATTTGTTACTGCTGTCATTACTGGAGGGTCTGTATCTCACTATAAAAGGGTGCCTGCTAGCTGCTGAATGCTCCACAGGCAGACTAGAATGCTCTATGACTGCAGGCAGCAAGTTTAGACACCTTGCTGCACAAATACTGCCTCCATTCATATTTTTGGGACTCTGAAAATTTTCTTTGCTAATACTAGTAACATATATGATTGTTCAGCTGCCTGGAAAAGGCATCCCAACAAATTGTGTATTAGTTAAGATGGTAAATGGCATCAGATTACCTGAGGGTGTGTGATTGGAAGTGTATCTCTTTGGCTGAGGATGCACTTCAAAGCACAGGAATGAACAATGGTTCTTCAGTGCTGAAGAAGTGTGATGAAAAAAGAGAGTAGGACAATGACACTACTGGCTTCTTACACTAATTATGAACAAAACACATAAATTGAGTTAGATTTAGTACAACAGCTATTTTATTTCTACTCAAATGCATCCTGTTTTCCTAATTCAATACATTGTTACACAAAAGAGAGGTAGAAAGTTTTTCTTTTCTTTTTGTAGTTGGTATAGTAATAACATCTATTTTATTTTCATTGTAATTTGGGAGAGAAAAGTGCAAAAGCCATTATGTTGAAGGAATAAAGTGATGGTTGTGTATGTGAATTTATCTCTAAATTCTTCATATTAGGCTAGGAAACAAAGGAAAGATATATTGTCATCATTGTGGTGATCCTGTCCTCCTTCATTTTAGCAGACCTTCTAAAACTATAAAGCAATTATAATAGATAAAAAGGTAAAATGAGGATTTCTTATTGAAGAGTGCAGCAGTGGAAATAAGACTTAGGAAAAGGTTACAGTAGTGCATTAAGTAATGCAAGAAGAAACACACAAAGAGCTGAGAACTGTAATTCAAAGCAACTAGGACCTAGCAAGGGGAGGCTAAATCCAGCAAGATGCTAGTGTGGCACTTCGGATCTGTTAGTAACATACCTTTCATATTGGTATTTTCTAAGTGTAATGGTTAGGGAGTTAATGTTAATCTCTAGAAAAAGGAAAATTTAGATTAATAAGAAAGTACTGTCTGCTCATTTAGGTGTTTTGAAAACAAAAGGTTAAACACAATGGTGACCTATTCTTAATATAAACTGCACTTTGTTTTTTTTACCGACTTATTTGCAGCTGTTATTTCATTAATAATATTAGTAATCTGGAAGGGACAAATGTCTTTCTGAGCTAACCTGCAAGAGAGCTAATGTAGTGGTTAATCCTTAAGGGCAAAATGGTAATAATAAAGGTAAGAAAATAAGTCTTGTTGAAAGAAATAAGAAATATTTCTCCCTATGTGATATTCTTGGAAAACAAAAAACTATCATGGAAGCAAAGTAATTATTTGTCATGTCATGAACCAGGTGAATAGGTGGCAATGTTTTTAAATTCTTGACATAATTGAAATAAGTATCCATATGAATTTCCAAAATAAAATATGACAGATTCATAATACGAGCAAGAACATTTTTGAGCATTTTAGATGCAAAACCATTAGAAACTATTAATCTGATTTAATTGTAATCTTTTGCCAAAAACATTAATGCAATACCTTTGAAGAGTAATTGGTATAAAGAATAGCCTCAAAGAGGAGCACTTCCACATGCCTAGGCTTTATTTTGCACTCATTAAACTTTATTCTGAGTTGAATATTTCCTGTCTAGAGCATAAGGATTATTCTTGTTCTGCAAACATTTTAACCTTTTAATTTTATCACATTATGCTCTCTGATGTCTCTTCCAGATGTAGATCAGTCAATGACAATCAAAGAGGATTCTTAAGCCCTTTAATGTTTTCAGGTCTGCCTTTCTCTTTTGTTTAATCAGACAGGTTGGAAGCTCATTCTGGGCAGCCTGCTCATCAGGTGAAATGGGCAAAATTATTCAGCACTCGCTGCTTACAAGCTGCATGGGAACCAGTATGTATATTACAACTAAAGTTCAATGCAACCATGAATTAAGAATTGAATGATGCTAAGAATGGAAGGACCTCGTGCTCTACCTTACTGTCATCTACCTTTTAGTTCCAAGTGACTGAAAGACACACATAAGAGAACTCTTCTAGTTTATCATATTCATTTCTGTATGACTCCATCTTGCACTCTGCAACTTTGAATCAATACTTTTTATGAGTTAGAAATTAGCTATATGTACATCACAATGAATCCCTAGTCATTATCTAGTCTAATTGGATAAAATCAAGGTTTGCTGTTTTTATTGATTTGTATCATAATCAAATGAATTGTGCCATTGTCTATGAGCTGCATTTATTTCCTCATGAGTTCAAGATCAACTAGATGCTTAGAAGTCAAGATGTGGTCACAAATTGGAAGATAAATTCAAAATAAAGTCTAGACTTATTATCTCTCTCTCTTCCTACCCACTCTCTCTCCCCATCCCTTAACATCCTCTTTTCCCCACCCCCTTTATCTCATGGACTTTGCTTCTCACCATAAATTTGTCTGATACTGACATTTTCAAGATAGTAAGTCTAGACTTTTGGAAACTCTGGAGACTAATGAAAAAGTCATTGAGGTGGTTCTTAAGTGTCTTGGGCAGAGTTCCCAGGGTACCTTTGACAATAAGTGTTACTTTAACATTTACACTCCACTTTTAGAGGTCTTCAGCATTAACATCTGCCTGAAGCTAACCCTATGGACAAGCAAACGTTTTTGATAGGGATTTTATGGGTGTATGATCCAGTGGAGGTTCATTAACTTCTTGTGGCTTCTCCAGTCACAAGGATATTTGCTTTTGCCATTTTTTTGTGAACTGAAGGTTCCCATTCTTGGGGAGATAACAGTGGCCACACAAATCTGGTGAAGAACATTGGCTCATTGTTTTTGCCTAGTACTAAGCAGTCACTAACAGTAGAAACATAGAAATGTCTGGGTTGGAAGGGACCGCTAGAGGTCATCTAGTCCAACCCCCCTGCTGAGAGCAGGGACATCCTCAACTAGAGCAGGTTACTCACAGCTTCATCAAGCCCCACCTTGAATGTCTCCAGGGATGGAGATATCATAGTAGATACATGTTTTCTGTGGTGAAAGCAACTTTACCAGTTGTCATGTGGAGCACCCTAGTTGATGTGTTTGGAGACTTTTATGCAGCTATAAGGCAGACTTCAGCTGATATTTAGTAGAATTTCCTTTGATTTTTTTTAGTTTACTTGCTTACTTACAGCTTGTAAAGTGATGATAAAAGCTGAAGGAAGAGTAACATACTTCAGAAGAGATCTGGTTTGGTAAGAGAAGAGCTCAAGGAGTGCATGGTCAAGCGGCTAGTGGACACTCACAGACCTCTGTGCAAGCTTATTAAAAATATCTCCCTTCTTAATGTCTTTTATCACTTACTGATAATGAGTCTGGAAGAGGTAGAGCTTTGAGGATCATCATATGTTTATTAAAAGGACTGTTTGGTCTAAAGAGTTTGTGGTTATGTAAGTCATGGCAGAGGTTCTGAAAGCCTTGACTAGGTTCCTCTTTTTCACAAATGTTATAATGATTTGTGATGAAAGAGTGTATAGAAATGAAGATCCCAAGAGGGTAATTCTTCCAGGTACAAGGTGTTATTTGCAGACTAAAGTATGAATGTGGTTTTTTGAGACTTGCAGAAATACTGCACACCACAGGATAATTTTGGGTGTGGCAAATGTATCTTAGTGAATTTAGTGCATTTTAGTTCCTTAGTGAACTTGAATTTATTATATATAAGGTTCAATATAATAATTAATATTTACATCTATCCTGAAATTTTCTGATTCCCACTTACTACATGTTGAGGGGTATGAAATCAGATAATTTAAAGATACTTTATTTTGAAAACCTACCAGCTCAGATGATTTAACAAAATTTTCAACATTAATGTGCTTGTTTCTCTGCTGCTATGACATGAACGTTCACCATAAATTTCCTATATTATACACAGTACACTTAATTATATTTATAAAGATATTTTTGAGGTGTATTTGTGTGTCATTCTGTAATCCAGTCACTGGCGCACAGAGGAGATGTTTACAGAGGTTCAGAAGTACCAGACTGCACACCAACCTGCTGGCATAAAACCCTGTATCAGCACATCATCTCTTGATGCTTACTGAGCTGAGGTCTGTAAGGAGATCTGCAGGCACTGTACACACTGAGAATCCTCAGACATCGTGTAGAAGTGGTTTTTCATTTGGTGGATTCTGCCCTGCCCCAAAGGTTGCTTGTTTGATGCTTACATTTGTGCCAGTGTGAAATTCTGCTGTACAGCATAATTAAACACACACAGCTAACTGCACTACTCAGTCTTTCAAAGGCACAAACCTCTAGATTAGTCCATGAAGAAAAATGGATACCATCTCAGGTATGGTTATAAGCATGGTCCTAGGTATGTACCATCAGAAAGCACCAAATATCTTATATATATATATTTAATGGTGATGAGAAATACCTAATTCTTTTGCAAACTAATCCCTGATCATCAGTGGAATTAAATTGCTATAGTCCCATTAAAACCGTCATAGCCATGCTCACTTGCCTTTTCCCTACTGTCAGGCTTATATTTACTTTTAGCCTAGTCAGCACTAAGAAACCTATGCAATAGCTTTGATGCATCTGTCCATGTATCAGTATTCAACTAATCTTTTCTGATACACCAGTTCCTCTTGTATATGGTAAACTCATACATTTCTGTGACCTTTCATGGGAGGCTGATGAATGTGTTTTTAAGCATCCGTAAGTGAATTGTAATACATGCTAAAATTATATTTTTGCAATATTTCTGCTAAAAAGAACTACATCCACTACAGTGGATGGCTTGTGTCCACATTATGTTGGAATGTGCATGCTCATAAAATTTTACACCGGACATTTGACATTTTGCCAACATTCATTTGCTATCACATCACCATCATTTCCTACTTTAAACTTACTAGTACCAAGTGCATATACAAGCACAGTTGTATGCTGCTTAGAATATCAGATATTTAGAGGGGAAGGAAACATGACATCAGAAAGATTGTGTGAAAGTCTATTTAAATAGCATAATAATGCTTGAACTTTATTCATCCTGCCTTGGACAACTGTATGAGATAGGTAAAAAAAAAAACAAGCTATAAACTTTATGGTATTTCTAGTATCTACATTTTAACTAAGTTGAAAAAATATTTTTGCCAATAACAAGTCAGAGCTATTATATCTTCATTAATACGTACATAAACTCTAGTTCGAGAAAGTACAGATCAGGGCCCTGTGTTGTCTGAAGACTACAATGAAAAGAAATGTTTTCTTGATTATTTATTTATTTATTTTAAATGGTATTTATTCCTTTAAATAGAATTACAAGAATTAAATTAATATTGTCAAGGTAAACTATATAGCTCTTATTTTGTTATGAATATCCTGGACTTCTATAGCAGAAGAGAACACCAAAATCTGTATTGACTTTAACGTGGTTCATTTGCAAATTTTTATTTCATTAATTTGTAAGGATGAATTATGAGACTGCTTACTATCAGTTTTGGCATCAGTGCATTACCTACCCTGATCTTTTTGTTCATAATGCTGTCGTGTTTGGGATCACAGCATAGGTTAGGCACCTGCAATACAAAATAGTTTCAATTATTTGTTATTTTTAAAATGTGAAGGCATTTCTGCTCCAGCTGACTTTCCAAAGTATCTTTAACTTTTTCTTTTCCCTTTTCTCCTCCTCTTCCTCTTTCTCTTTTTTCTTTTTTTCTTTTTTGCTTGCTTTCTTTTTCAAGTATAGACCTATATTCTGAGCCCTATTAAGTGTTACTCTATTTAAAAATAATTATTCTATTGGACCTGATCTAGATATGCTATGTGGGAAATCTGCTATAAACCTACAGATTCATACCAGCAAAGCTCTGTAGAAACCCAGGGACTGTCTCTTCAGCTGGTAGGAGGGACAAATGGTCTTTTCTAGACATGTTGGCAAGATGACCTTTGAGGAAGATGAACTGATGGCATGAATTTATCAGATGAACTGATAAGCCTGTAATGTGAAGGTATTCTCAATCGCTGGTAGTGTTATGTAAAGAGAAAAATGGTTTCTGAGAGGAAATCCTATGAGGAGGACAGGAACTTTCTATTAGTTAAAACTAAAAGGAAGAGGCAGGAGAAAAGAAATATGAGAGGGAATATAAGAAATAGAGGGACTAAAAGAGGAGTGGATGACCCCAAAAGTTTCTGATTGTTCTCAAGATATCAAAATTTTTGGGCTTTGCCTGAACCAGATAGATTTTTATATTGAATTTCTATGTTACATCTATAGGAGCTCATGCTATAATAAACAGAAGTGCTTAAAAGAAAATGAACAAACAAGTCTGGTCTTTATTAGCAAAAAAAAAAAGCAAAGGACAAAAGCAAATTAATCCCCTTTGTAACCATATAAAGTTAAGAGGCACAGCCTTATGAGACAAACAGCAGAACGATTACATCTGAAGTCTGTAATAAGATGTACAGTATTATATTTTAAGGAGCTTAAAACCATATTTATGAATGTTTTGCATTTTATATGAGTCTTGTGAAAATATAGCATTTTCCAGGATTTCTTCATTTTAGGACTAAAACCTACCAAAAAAGGAGTAATTTGCTGCACTGCAGACTGTTCAAGATTTCCTTCTCTTGTGTCATCTAGTCACTGTCTACTTAAAAGGTAAATATCAAATGTTGTTTCATGAGGGAGTACGCATTTCATGTGAAATGTTACACTGTTGACCTACCTCTAAAAATGGAAATACTTCTTATAATGATCTTAGGTAGTCAGAATCTTTGAATAACAGGTATGTGAGATAGAACTGGTTGAATGCATGAAAAAAAAGGTAGAAAAAAAATTCACAGTGCTCTTATTTCTTCTGAAACTCATGAAACTGGGCAGAAAATGATACTTTCTTTCAGAAAAGGCAGAATGTTCTCCCTGCACTTTGCTGTTGGAAGATGGAGACCTTGCCCCTCTTTATATATTCTTCCCATGGTAAATAGTTCATGGACAAACTGTCAAACACCATTTATTACCACAGAGTTCCAGGTGTTCCCATTTTCTCCACTTCAGTACTCCAAGTGAGCTCTGACCAGGGCAGAGTAGAGGGGCAGAATCACCTCTTTCCCTTTCCACAGGACTGCTTTCCAGTATCCTCTCCCAGCCTCTACTGATAATGCTGGTTACCCCAGCCAGGTGCAGGACCCTGCAGTTGGCCTTGTTGAACCAGATAAGGTTCATCTCCAGCCTATCCAGGTCCCTCTGGATGGCATCGCGTCCCTCTGGCATATCAGCTGCACCCCCCGTCTTGGTATCGTCTGCAAACTTGCTGAGGGTGCACTCAATGCCACTGTCAATATCATCAATGAAGTTATTAACACTGGTTCCAGCACAGACCCCTGAGAGCCACCACTTGTCACCTTCCTCCATCTGGACATCGAGCTGTTGACCATCACTCTCTGGATGCGACCATCTATCCCGTTCTTTATCCACTGAACAGTCTACCCATCAAACCTGTAATTCTCCAACTTAGAGATAAGGATGTTGGGGGAGGTTGTGTTAAAGGCCTTGCAGAAGTCCAAGTAGACAACATCCATAGGTCTATCCTTGTTGACTGATGCAGTCACTCAATTGTAGAAGGCCACTAGATTGGTCAGGCAGGACCAATTTACTTGCCCCTAGTAAATCCATGCTGACTACCTAGGATTACCTCCCTGTCCTCCATGTGCCTTAGCATATTCTCGAGGAGGTTCTATCTTCCCAGGCACAGAGGTGAGGCTGACTGGGCGATAGTTCACAGGGTCAATGTTACCCTTTTTCCAGTCACAAGGGACTTCACCTGACTGCCATGTCTTCTCGGATATTATGGAGGGTGGCTCAGAAACTGCATCAGCCAATTCTTTCAGGATAGACCTCATAAGGTCCCATGGACTTATATTCAGGTTCCTTAGGTGATCATGAACCTTGTCCTTGCTTACAGTGGGAGGGACTTTGTCTATCTGGTCCTTGTCCTGTGGGCCACCAACTTGAGGACTGTGAGGAGACAGATTGCCAGTGAAAACTGAGGCAAAAAAAAATTAGTACCTCAGCCTTTTCCTCATCAGTTGTTACTAATTTGCCATTGTTAATCACCATGGGTGTACACCTTCTTCGACCTTCCTTTTCTGATATAGATACTTAAAAAATCCCTTTTTGTTTTTCTTTGTATCCCTCACCAAGTTCAGCTCTAGATGCACCCTGGCATTCCTGACTTTGTCCCTACATAACCTGGCAGTGTCCCTGTATTTCCCCCAGGATATCTGTCCCTGTTTCAACTGTGCAATTTCATCTTGGTTCTTCAGCCAGCAGTTCATGACTCAGCCATGCCCGTCTTTTTCCCTTCTTGCCTGATTTCCTGCACATGGGTATTGAGAGCTCTTGTGCTCTATGGAAAGCCTCCTTAAAGCTCTGCCAGCTCTGCTCTGCTCCTTTA